>OY982560.1:6446434-6564076 GCA_963859945.1 Euplagia quadripunctaria | reverse complement strand
GGCAGAGGTTTCGTCTCGATTCGATCGTCCGCAGACCGAAAGGAGTAGGCGCGAGTGGTCGCCGCGCGCCACGCTAGATGGCGCCGGGAGTCGCTCCTGCGGCGAGCGCTTCTCCGCCCGCGCCCCGCTATCGCCGTCGCCGCCTTTTGTTTCGCGCCGTTCGTGTACATAAAATAATAATTTGGCAGGCCGGTGGTGAGCACCGCCGCTCGGCGCCGAGCCGTCGCTGACGTCAGCGGAGCCCGGGCTCGCGCCTTAGCCGAAAGCCCGGCTTCCCCGACCTTCCGCCACCGCCGTCTACGACTCGCTCGACACACGACACTGACACGTCAGGTTCTACACTAACCCTCCGCCCCGTCTTACGTGCCAAACCGTTGCAAAACGAGACGTTAACGTTCAATCGACTGAATTTTGAAGACGTTTACAAAATATTTCAAATTTTTAATACAACTGTAGCGTATAACAAGGTTCGCGTCGGGTACAAGCGACATAATAGTCATGACGCACCGAAAAATGTGTAGGTTTCATTCATGTAACCTATAAGGGTTGGAAATTGATCTGCACCTAGCAACAACCGTGGCGGCGAAGGCAACCATCTTCTTGATTCTTTAGCGGTAATGTTCGGTGGATTTATTAAGAAAATGGCGAGAATAGAAGCAGTATATAGTCGTGGATTCATTTAGTTAAAGGAGTGCGGTGGGTGCTGAGCGACGCGCCGCGCCCATGCCCCTAAGTCTGGTGAGTGGTAGATTGTAAGGCTTCTTGCCGTGCCATTTTCACGAGGAATAACGCGTACGTGTGGTTATCACCTATAAGCCAATAACTTGGATGCTATCAAACAAAAATGGACGTTATTGTATTTGTATTTATATTATTAACTGCGTCGCTTTGTATTTCTTCTTAAACTGAATTAAGAATAGAATAACAATTTCCACGATTTGGTTGTAGCCGAGATCAACGTAATTCTATTGTACTTATACAAGAAGTTTCTTTATGAAACACTGATCAAAACTAACACACAACAATAAAATTAAAATAAATTGAAAATGTTATCAAAGACTTAATATTCTTCTTATTGTTAGTTAATATCATATCAACAAATACATTCACGAGGCATTTTACCATATCATACCTATCTTTTAATTAACCAGAACCTCATTGAATATTATATTATTATATATGAGTACAAAATGAGTTATACATAGTCAATACTCAACAAAAGATGGCGTTGAAGTGAAATAAGAAAAAAAAATGTTTGAACGAAGTTGAAGAGAAGTGAAACATAACATTACCATTCGTGTTTCGAAATTAATTCTGTTTTCTATGCATATAAAAAATATTCTAGCACAGTATAGAAATGAGTTTTGTGCTTAATATCCATTAATGGTTGTATGTTTTAAAGGACAATTTTGAACCAAACCCGTTAATTTGGTTAATACCTAGTTATGTTAAATGTAGATTAAATAAACATGAAACGATATTCAAACTTCTGTTTTTAATAAAACGATTACAGCATAGTCAGTTTTATTGCCTAAAAGCTTTCGTTCTAAGCTTTGACACAAAAAGTGTTAGATTTTTTTGAAAACTACTTTTCGTAGCATAATTTTAAGTTTCGTTAATTAAATAGTTGAAAATTACAAACACCATTAACAACAAAACATTGCCAACTCGAAAGTTACGAACTTGGAAGTTATTATGTCCGTAACTGCAAACTGTAACATTTATTCACATAAAAATGTAAGCGTATACATATCTATATGTATAAGTACTTCAAAAAATGTAATTAAATCCTGAGGCATCAGTTAAACGACATAAACGAAGAACAAGAACGAAGTTACGTAATAGATTTCGAAACGTGTGACTAGGTACGGGGCATTGGCTAGTTCACTGACACTAAACGCAAGTAGACTTGCTGCGACCCCGCATTGAATTCGTGTAAATCGACTTTCAATCGATTTCTTTTAGCTTATTCTAATATTACTTTATTGACATAAATATAAGTATGTAAGTAATTTTTACTTTAATTATTTTTTAAAGAAGGACATTCTTGAAAGATAAAAATTAGTAATCAAATTCAGATTTCAATGTTGTTGTTAAGAAAAAGTTTTCTATGTGAAAACTATAAAGACTAACTAGAAACCCTAACTCATGTTATTCCACTGCACGGTAATAAAGAGTCAGTATTTTTTTAAACTCGCGTTCCATGATTAATATGTAATACAGGGACAGGTACTCCCTTTTTTGAAAAATGTTTAATTTAATCTTACTGTAACAGTAAACAATCAGACAATGAACTAAAATTTTATTACATCGATTAGTGGCATTAAAATGGATTTTAACTTTCCATTTTAAATTTCCGCGCGTAAATTGATGAAGACACTAGACCGTCATGTTGCTCATTTGTCATGATGTCATGTGGGCAGTAAAACCTTAATATTACAATTTTGCTAAATTTAAAAGAACAATACATCCTCGACCGATGTCTAAACATTCCGTTATTTGGCAAAACTAAAATGGGCTTCATGGTAAAAAAACCTAGCATGAAAGAGCTTATTCTGGGTAGATTTATACTCTCTGCCATTATAAAAACCGTTGTCCGAGGTAATATTTAAATAAATAAACGGAAGGAATGAAATATTAAAGAAATTACAGCAAAATTCAAAATTTACTTAGTGTTTTACTGACGCGATGACGTAATGTCATAGACGTGTTTCGCATAGAACAAATAAAAAACTGAAAACTTCGAAATCAAATTTAAAATTTGATTTCTAAATTTATGAACTCAAATTAACATTTTCCGATTACCTATTGTCTAAACTATCTTATTATCGTATTAGATATCTTAGAATTTCCAGACGTTTCAACCAGACTACACTGACCGTAGTCGTAAACATAATTATATAATATACAAGACAACTATAATACGAACTCCGCAAAATTTTAATAATCATAAACATGTATGTAATTATTAAAACTTTGCAGAGTTCGTATTATAGTTGTCTTACTTCGAACGTGTTAATAAACCATCCGAGTCTAGTTTTAAAAGTCACTGATATAACAAGAGTACAAGACAGTCAAGTACCTGTATTCAGTAATAAATAAAGGAAATTGAAAAAAAAATTACACTATAGTTTGTCTATGAGTGTTTATGTATACTATGTGTATTAAGAGTTATTCAATACAAAGATGAAATCTTAGTGAAATAAAACTATTTTTAACGGATACTATCGCGATTTATTTGGTGTTATTTTACTATTTACACTGATCCCGACGTTGAAGTTGCTTTTCAGCAGCAATGGTCACGGGTAGTATCCGTTAAAAATAGTTTTATTTCAATGTGTAACATTCGCATAAACTTTCGACAATATCATGAAATCTTAGTGTTTTTTGTTTAATCTGGAAAGTTTTTCTTTTATATCTGCTTTACCTACATTGTAGCATAAAGTTAGTATGAACCAAGCTACGATATTTAATCTACAATCATAGCAAGAAACCAAACCAATTCAACAGGAACTATTCGTCGTACGTTTTACGTCAATTAAGCGCAATGAATCTTAACAATGCAACATCTATTTGGATGCAAAATTCAAACCAAGAGAAATCGCATTTTAGCTAACATTGGAATTAGGACAAGATGCAGGTTTTAGAAATTGGGTTAGCCAAATACTACGTAGACTGCTGTCTTTGCCTAAGGTACGCTCATTTTGCATCCATCAATTCATTTATTTGAGCTTTATAAAACCGGTTGCTAGATCAATTTGTAAGTTTGATCTTATAAGTAATAGCACCATCAAACTTTTTATGCGATGCAGATAGAGTTGATTATTTATTACCTTATTTTTTTTACTGAAAAATATGTTTTGTTTTTCCAATAAAAGTAAAGTTGTTTATTGTACACCCTATAAACAAAACATAGCTTTATATAATGTTAAACATATACGATATAAATAAAACGATAGATTTATTGCTAGATAAGATTTCATATAAGCAATGGTGAACTCATTTCCTTATTTCTACCAATAATGTATTTTAAATCCCTATTTCGTGTTTAGTGTTCATCCTTCATTTAACGTGTGATGACACAAAGTTTTCCTAGAAAGCCATGCAAAAACCTTTTATAATGAACAGTGACTAAAACGCAAGACTCTAGCGAATTCCATGACTCATTCTACTAGAAACAACAAGTAAAAACACAAAGGCCATTTCATTCTCAGCCTGATATTCATCTTTTATAAAACCAGCTTGTTTTACTAAGTACAGGTTTTTAAATTCAATATCATAATTGTTTATATAACAGTAATTAATTTGCAATAGAAAAAGAAAAAAAATCGAAAAACATTCATTTTCTGAAAATAATTTTTAAGAAAAGTTGTAATCTCTTAAATCTGAACCAAATTTATATTTTAAAAAAAATTTGTAAAATTAACAAAAATGGTCTCGTTGTATAATGCCATGAATAGTCTTAAGTTTTGAAAGAATATTTTGATTTCTTAGAACCACTGAAGACAAGAGTATTTTAAGACTTATTTGTAGTCAATTACCATCAAGTAACCATTTTCTATGTTCGACTAATGTAATTCAAGTCAGGTCACTTACACATGTATGGACATTTATCGCTCAATCTTACGTCGAGGGCGATAGTTTATTTTGTATAAAAGTGTAACTTAATTTTTTGGCCATCGATTCAGGTCGTGATCGAGGTATAGTCATGCAAAGGTATATCTTTCCGATTTCCAACCGATCGTTATGAAAACCTACAAAAAAATAACCTGTGACCTGGAATTGCAAATAAACTACTTCTCATCATGGAACACAAATATCAGCGCTATTCCTCAAGTAATAGAGACTATTATTTTCAAGATCACCGACATCCACGCTCAATAGCAAGTATTATTTATCATTGCTAGATTTACCTAATAGCGGAATCTACGATCACCTGATAATCACATGACTGTGAAAGTTCATTCACCTTATACAAGATTGCATCGTCAATAAGTGTTCTGTGGTGAATACGTCCAAATACGTTTTGTAGTGTCTGTAGGAGAACTATCTTTCTTCCATGTAAACTTTCAGTTATCACGTTAATATGTACAAGGTGCTAACTAGCCATGAAAATGTGGTTTTACAAAAATAGGACTACAAAGACACACACACCCTATGGGTGACATTATTATTAACTGATCTTGGTCCTTAATAAAAATATCACCTGTTTTAAATACGACCAAAACTCCTTAACACATTTATGTATAGATTACACTTCTACACTCTTTCTCTCTTCAAATTTAAGAGCTTCGCTCTTGTCGCTGGAGCAATCGCCACTGCTATCTATCTCCTCCGATCTTTTTGACCTTTTCGTTCTTGACTTCCACTTTCTCCTTCATTTGTTGTATAAAACTTATTCTAAACCTTCCTCGTCTTCTCTTTTCCTCTATTTTTCTTTCCAATATTATTTTGAAGAAGTTGTCGTGTGTTATCTCACTGTGCCAACCATTTTTCCCCTTCTGTTGTCTGTAGTTTCCAACAACTGTTTTGCTTCATTTACCATTACCAGGACTTCTTCGTTGGTTATTTTTTCAGTCCAGCTGATATTCATCAGCTGCATCCAGCACCACATCTCAAATGCTGCCAACCTGTCTCTGTCCCTTTGGGTTAGCTTCCACGTTTCACAGCCATAAAGTGCAATGCTCCATATGCACGTCTTAATGAGCCGTTCCCTGATTTAGATGTTCATTTTGGCTTTGAATGGATGTTTTTGCCGTTGAAGGCTTGTTTGGCGATTGCAAGTCTTTTTATTACATATCAGGAGAACATCTTGAGTCGTGCGTTGTTCTTCTACTTCTACATTATAGCATATAAAAATAAATTAATAAAAATCCTAACTAATATTACAATAGCGAAAGTGAGTTTGTTTGTTCATTTGTTTGTTACGGTAAACGTGCAATTATTGTATGTATGTATTTATTTATGTATGTATTTATATTTCGGGTATCTAGGAAACGGCTCCAACGATTTTGATGGAATTTTGTATATAGGTACAGTTTTGCATTTTAAGTCAATTACATAGTTGTATTAAAAATTGTAAAAACATTTGTAAAAACGCAATGTTACAAAAAAATTAAATAAAGAAAATTACGATTTTACAAAAAGCTAAGCCGAGTGAAGCTCGATCTCCCAGGTACCCTTTGTCAGGGGTACAGAGAAAGGACATAGGGTATCTTTCATTGCGAAAAAAAGTACTGTTCGCGAAGGATAGAAAATAACTATAACGCAAGTGAAGCTGGGAAAGCTAGTACTACTTATTTGTCAAACATTTTTTACGTCTATGTATACTATAAAAGTTTAAACTTCTTAGACAAATTACTTTAATACTAAACATAAACATCAAGTACACAAAAAACCGAAATAGTTGCTTAAAACTCGACTCGAACTGAATTTCCTCCTGCATATTTCAAAGTTGTGGAATGACCTACTTTCCTTGATACTCCTTATCCCCAACAGCAGCCCTTAAGGGGACGCACTGAATCCTAGCTATAACGTACAACTATTAAAATTAAACGTGGAAAAAGGAAATGGTGCACAGTTTTGACGACCTAAATATTAAAGCTAATACGGATGCACGATATCAAACTCTAACGTATGGAGATGCTATACTAGATGGGCTTTATATGAATTAAATAAGAAAATGTTTTAAGTTAAACTATTTTATTGTAAAGAAACAATAATGATGCAGATATTAAAATCTAAACAATAATTCGGAAATAAAGTCAGCAATTTTACAGTTACAGTATCTGCAACATTATTATTTGTTTACTAGCTGCACCCGGCATGCGCTGCAATCTTTTTTTTTTCTTTTTTTAACTATTACAAAATGAGGATTGGGGTCAGGAGGGTGAAAAATACTTTACGTCCTATTCTCATACCTACCAAATATACAAAAAAAAAATCATTAAAATCAGTCGAGCCGTTTCGGAGGAGTTTGACCACAAACACCGTTTGTGTGTTCATGTTCTCGTTTTGACCACAACACGAGATTTTTATATATTAGATAAAAAAAATCCGTTTAACTTAAAAATAAATTACTTATTTTATTTTAAAGTTTGTATTTAGTTACTTAATATATGGATTTTTTCATGGTGTACTGTATCTTACTAGTCAATCCCTTTCATTTGATATCCATATTGAGGGAGTTGTAAAAAAAAAATGGATTCTGAAATTTTGTGGCGGCAACCATCTTGGATTTACAATGATGACGAATAGACATAATATTACTGTCATCAGAACTTAAGGTGTGTATCAAATTCCAGAACAATCGATCAACAGGAATGGGGTAAAATACTAATTATTAAATTTGACCCAATAAATAACAAACAAACAGATTTGACTTTCTCGTTCAACGTATTCCCACGAAGTGCAGACAAATTGCAGAAGTATTATAACACGGTGAGACCCCAAAGGGTATTGGGCAATCGAGGCAATCACAGGATGTGACCCATCACTGTGAGCTCCGCTACGACGTGTCAACTCGTTGTCGGTATCTTTGTTGTATTAGCTATGCCAATTGTTGTACTTAGCAATATGGGTAACTACCGCGGGTCGTACTGTGTGTATAATATCGCAGGTTTCGTTCCTCATCGCAAATCGATTTTTTGAAGTGAACACTTCTTTACGCACGTTTGTGCACTTTTGCCATGGGGAAAAAGCACTGAATTCGTGACCGTCACGCTAATAATACATATATAGATCCACTAGGCAAAGTAACGTGTTTGCGATAGCTCACTGCTATCTGTTACTGATATCAAATCCCCAATTATACCTTTTCTCAGTTGGCCGTCATTCGTGAGTGTCGTCAATCTCTCTATACATTTACCGAGGGCTTCCTACGAAACACTGGCAAATTAAATATTAAATGAAGAGAATCGAAGACATTTATTGTACACGTAAACTCTAAAATCTCCTACAGAAGGAACACATATGTATAGTACAGTACATACATAGCGTATGATAAAGTATGTATTGTTTTTTTTTAATTTTATACCTTTGAACACGCATATTGGTGTATTGGAGTATATTAAAAAGGGGCCATCCGTAAATTACAAAATATATGACGTCACAGCAGGGGTTTCCACAAAAGTGACCACCTGTGACAAGGACGGAGGGTAAAAAAATTATGAAATTCGTGTGACGTAATTTATGGATGGCCCCAAAGGAAGGGTAGGTAAAAGGGATATTGTTCATAGGGATCGATTGGAGTGTAAGCAATAGCCCCACTTGTTCAGATCGCACATTTGTAACTCGAACTGGCTGTTGTCGGTAAGTCCGAGCGCCGTAACAAAATTTCTTTATTTTAACCTTTATTTTTTTATTAGACAATTTCGTAGCATAAGCGTAATATTGTAAAAAAATTAAAAGACACACAAACACACACACAGTGTGCAATTCACACACGCCAGAAGTGAAACTTCTAAATTAATTAACCAAAGAATTTTAATACGCAAATGCACAAAAGTGATACACGTGAATGACACAAGAAGGCTTCGTAGTACGCAGGCGCAAAGACACGTGTTAGCATACGAAGATTATAGGAAACACTAAATCCTATTTATGAATATGTTTGTCTCTTTTTAGTGCTGTATTCTTGTATTCTATCTCATACTCTCGCAGGCTAAATCCTATTTATGAATTTGTTTGTCTCTTTTCAAAGATTATAGAAAACACTGTATACTTGTATTCTATGTCATTCTCTCGCAGGCTAAATCCTATTTATGCATGTTTGTTTCTTGTTATTGTGAGTTTTTCGTTTCATCGAATTTCAAATCCCAAAGATTCTTAAGAAGTTTCCTTTCAAAAACATAAATACCCACTACGACTGTCTCTCCGAATCGTTTGATCCTAAGGTTGCCTGGAAGAAATTGCATTTAGCAATAAGGCCGCCCATTATACATTATCTGTCTGACACTTGTATGTATGATACTTCCACTGTAACAATGGTGTACAAATCAAGTGTTATATATCTATGTATAACTTTAAACCCTCCCTACATCCATAGCGTAATTTCATATAATCAACTCAGTACATTAATCCCACTAACTGTGTTAATCCTCTATTCAGCTGTTTGAAACTGTTGATTAATTAGTATCGCACGTGAGCACGTGACAGACCGGATTCGATACGTGATAACTTATTGCATATGCGTCGTCAACTAACACATATTCCGCTATAAATTAATTAGCGCTAAGTTGAAGAGAAAGAGTTGGTTCGCTGTTACAACAAAATTCAACATAATTTATATCGATAACTTTAGCGATTGTTTGTATATAATTTCTCATTCCGCCGCTAACACAAAAGAGCCATAACCTACCCATAAGTGGGAGAGAGAGCCCTATATTGTTATCACCCTTCTGTGAATTATGACCGAGTCTGCAGCGAGTAAATAATTTTGCTATAGTAGCGCTTTTTAACCCCTTAGCTTCTGTAAGTTAGACGGCCCCAATGCGATCAAAAATTCAAGTTGACTTCAAATTCCAAGTTGTATAAAAAATAAGTTAAGTTTTAATGGTTTTCATTGAATACAAGTTATATATTCTGAATCGGTATCCTACCAATTTTTATTTATTTATTTTATTCGAAGTCGTTTTCGTTTGACAAACCCTGATATATCCAGTAAATAACGTAGTCAATACATTTCAGCACCTCCATAATAATTTCATAGCAAAATCGACCCCGTAAAGTAACAGTGATAAGCCGAAAACCGCCGTTAGAAGGTATTTAGCTGGCTCAAACAGCTAAAATGCTATTCTGGTTTTCTGTTTGGAAACTTTCCGTTAATGGAGAGGGCAGTCAATATATCCGCAGTCTCTAGACCAATTAGCAATATATGACGCTATAATCCTAGCTTAATTGATTGGTGTAGACAGGACAAACAACCTTAGGCTCCGAATATACGTTATACACTGCTAAAAGACATTAAAACTCATTTTAACTATCGTCTACTACAGATATCGTCTTTGATAAGGTTTATTTAAAACCCATCAAGAGCATAGTGTCTTTATGTAAAATAATCTTTATGTCAACATTTGATTCTAAATTTGAAAGAAGAATAGAAGAGTGTACGAAATTAATAAGAAAAAAAAACCAGACAGTTGTACCACAGACTTGTGTGTAGATAGTATGCCCATCTTGCGGATCCGGATTCGGATCCAGACAGACAGACAAACAGACCGACAGACACAAACGGACCACAAAGTGATCCTGTAAGATTTGCCTTATAAGATATACCATATAATCAATTGACATACTTCGATCAACATTGTACAAGCTAAAAAAATATAATATTTAAGAACCACCTTTATGAAACATTTGACTACTACACTGATAAATTACTATAAGAATACTAGAGACTAGGCAACTTCAATATCAAGGCTTTCAAGACGGAGACCATTTTCAAGTTGACGTGTGTTTGCATAATTTATTAACTTAACGTTTATCGTCTTTATATGTGTAAAAACCTTACAGTAGAATATTAAAAACCGACCAAGTGCCGTACCACTGGATTTTTTTTACAAAAATGCCGAAATAATCACCTTTCTTGTTTCCTTTAATTTTAAAGTTTATTGTTTTATGATTTCTTGTTACAGCGGCAATATATGCGCACTCTTAAATTTCAACTGTCTAGCTATTACGGAACATGTTATACAGCCCGCTGACAGACAGACGGACAGACAGCGGAGGCTTAGTAATAGGCAATTCGTTGGTACCTTTTGATTAAATCCTAAAAAGTACTAAAAAGTAGGTAAGCGTAGTAAAGGGAGTTAAATAAAATATTTCTTCTAAGATCTCTGATACTATTTACGTAATTTTCAAAAACCGCATAACTTGATATATATATTGTCCTCTAAATTTGTCCAGTGCAGTCCAGTCATTTAAAACATATCACTAGATATTATAAAACAAGTCCCCCCGCCGCGTCTGTCTGTCTGTTCGGGATAAACTCAAAAACTACTGAACGGATTTTCATGCGGTTTTCACCAATAGCTAGAACGATTCATGAAGAAGGTTTAAGTATATAATTTGTTAATATTTTGTTTAAATTGGTTGAAATATGATGATGATTGTTGAAGATGTCTCTGCTATCCGTGCAAAGCCGGGGCGGGTTGCTAGTTCAAAATATATTATTTATTTTGCATGATATATTATATTACTATTAAGCAAATACGAATATTATATACTCTTTCCCTCGCCTGTTGATAATGCAAGCTGGCTTCTAACTAATCCAATTATACCGCAGTAACCAATTGAGGACATTATCAACAGTTCGATCGATTTACAGCCGGTACTGGAATGCATTGACTGTCGGTTTCTAGGTAAATTAGGTGCGTGATTTACAATTATAGTACGTTTAAACTGAGGGACAATGACGCCATGATAACAGATTGGATCGGAGCTTCAGCACAAGAGCAACAAATGTTCCATGTGTAATAATATTCTATGACGTATAACATATCTAGACTTCTAGACTTTCTTTACCCAAATTAAGCAGAGCTTGTCCTAGAAAACGGATAAAATGACTTAGATAGCTTTTTGTAAATAAATAATTATTTAAAAAAACCGACTTCAACAAAAAAACCTATTCCATAAAAGACTTATATCTGGTTTTCTCATGGATGCCATTGTCAGAACTGGATCAAATGGGACCACACGGGAAGCACCAGCTTTCAAATAAAAAAAGAATCATCAAAATCGGTTCACTCAGTCGAAAGTTCTGAGGTAACAAACATAAAAAAAAAACATACAGTCGAATTCAGAACCTCCTCCTTTTTTGAAGTCGGTTAATAAATACCATACATACAAACATCCAGAACAATGCAATTAGTATGTCTGTCTAAAGGTGTTTTTTTTATAACTTGAGTTCCCTCGCACACGGGCGTCTGATCCCAAGCTAGGTAGAGCCTGTACTATGGTAACCAGACCGCTGATAAACATACTTATATATTTCTAAATACATACATATTATAGATAAATTACACCCAGACACAGAAAAAATCATCGTATATGAGGGCGAACGCGTGTGAGCAACCGATTGGTGGTGGTTGGTATTGCGCGTTTATACGCACGGATAGGCGCTTACCATCAGGTGGGCTGAATGCCAGTTTGTCAGTTACGCATAAAACTATTATACATTAGAGCTAATCGGCTCGCAGCATGTCAAACGTCTGCGTGCTTGATGAAAGTTCACTAAGTACGAAAAAAGTAAAAGTTGAAACAACTCGGTTCAAAAAGCGTAAGTGTATGTAAATAAAATAGTTTTTTCCATTTTGTAGTTTGTATAAATTTCCTGTTACTAATTAAAATATATTTTTAAAAACAAGCTGGCTGGGTGTCTCTTGTAATCTCTTCAGTAGTAAAGTTTTTTTTTTGGTAGATGTATAAAAAAATACTAAGTTAGCAGATCGTTAATGAAGGCCTTAATGAACGTGCAACCGCTAATACCTTAATGTTATCTTTTTATTGTACGGTTGAGAGAGTCAGTCAAAAATCTAAATACACTAACTTTTAAACTTTCGCGTTCAATAATTAAATATTGTTTACGTATTTACGGGAATTAACGCGATCACGAAAGGTATTACATACCTCTGAATGCTTGACGTTTCGACCAGGTTGCACTGGCCGTGGTCACAGGCTGACTGGCTCAGCGCTGCAAACGTCAGGCAATTCATAGGTGTGTAATACCTTTCGTGATCGCGTTAATTCCCGTAAATACGTAAATAATATTAAATATTATATCTAAATACACTTTGTACAATAAATAACTGGAACAAGAACGAGAACTTTCTTGCCTACAGAACGTTAGGTATATATTATAGAGATATAAAGCCTGATGAATATATTTTAACTCATTTCAAAAAGAGAAAGTTCTCTGTTCTACAGAATATTCTCTATTTGTAAACTTCATATTAACTGAACGGTTCTATAGATCTAGTATTTTCCTAAATCTAATATAAACAGTGGATGGCCGCTCACCCGGATAGAGTAGCAATTATCGAGCGATATCCCGGATTACATGAGCCCCGGGGATATGAAGTTGACGTGGCCGATTCTATTTGCATAAATTTTGCTTTCAATTAAACTTAGATTCGCGGGACTGGTGTATTGAGGGAACTATTGTTTATAGCGTGATCATTACAATACAGTTATTTAACTTATATTAATGTTTGAATTAAACCCTATGAGTGTATAAAAATGGAGAAAATTCTGTATAAATTAAAAAAAAAAACGTGTGCGTCTCGGGACGTCCGACAGAAGTGATAACTTAAACTAATCTAACTTGAACTATTTGATTTTGAAATTGTTTAACTTGAGAAAACTCTAGAGAGGAGGAGCCTGCCTACCGCTGCCGTATGCGTGAGAGAAAGGGAAGCCAGACAGACTGGGGCCGTAACGCGTTACGTAACGAAGCGGTTTACCCTCCCATAAGAAGTTATCACTTCAAAAATCTCTGTAACTTCTTTATTGGTATAACTGCCTATGCGTTATATTATTACAAACTATATAACAAGCACCGGTATATTAATAGCTAAAAATGGATCCGAACTTTACAAAATACTATCGAAGTGATCCGTTAACACAAGTATTAAGCATAATAAGTATATTGATATATGTATGCAGCTATAAAATTGACATGATATGAAATGTTTACTTGACGACTGAAAACAAAAGGAAGTAACTATTTTTATTTTCTAGAAATAGTGTTGTAAACGCTAACATTATATTAAGTTATTGTTTACTAACAAAATATGGGTGAAGAGCCTGAAATAAACGATTATTATTATTATTATTATTGAAAAAAAATTATTGAACTTTTACCAGTAACTGTGTAGTACAACTTTCATTTGTTACTAGTAACTTTATTAAAAGAAAATATATTTGTATTGAATATATGTACGAGTATCTAACTCTTAAACGTAACGTTATACTATATATAGTATAACGAAACGTTATGTTATACGGCTTGCGAATACTTTTGCCACAGTTTATATACACCTAAACTACAGGCATATGTTCCTATTTTATATTCATGTCAATACATTATTACTACATTGCTAGTGTAAAACGATTTTTCACACGTAACTAATTACTATTTACATACCTATGTTTATTAAATTTACAAGAGTAGAGAACCACCAAGGAAAAGATGGAAGGACCATGTTAAAGAGGATATGGCTATAAACGAAGTAAGGCAGTTAAATAACATATGAAGAAGTAGAATGGAAGAAGAAAATATATTGCCTTTTTTGGAAAAGGGTACGAAGATTATGATCATGGTTCATCAAAGTAAGGTTGGATAGGAGAATTAGTTAAAGACTTTTTTCTGCCGATAAATTATTTTGTAGGCAAGCAATTAACCGGTAATATAACGCAGGAGATATTGATAAGACTTTTCACAAGACCTGAACTAATTATCAAATAACAGGCGAGTTCAGTTTAGCTAATTAGAAGAGAAAAGAGGTATTCGCGAAACATGTCACATCACTATCTCAAACTTCTTTGAATCCTTCTGTTTTTTGCTAGAACAATAGACTATTCTACCCATTGCTTAGAGAAAACCACACACGACCTTCATCTAACTGGGCTTTGTTTTACACTTTGTAGAAACCAGTACCTCTTCAGTGGAAGGCTGTGTCTTGATAATCAATGGTTATCTTGATATATTTATGACGTTGGACTAAATTACCTAAAACTAATGAAAACATTTCATACCTTATCGCTCCTGATTACGTAGATACCATGGTCTTCTAGCCGCGGTGTTAACTCGTCCTTGCTATTACGCATTTAGTAAAGGTTTCAAGGGAGGAACAGTAGCGTTATGTACACTTCGGAGCAGGACATGTGGGCCGTTGTTTCTTTGGCCGAAGGACAAAGGAAATTTCAGCACGCAAATCTCAGGATCAGCTCCAGCGCCTCGTTGTGACTTCTTTTCTAATAGCAACATTTCAATAAAGATGCTGTTTCAAACGCATGTTCGTGTGGTTTTCGCAAATCAAGATGGACCACATGATTTAAATACTAACTCAAGTTTGCATTGGAATACGCCTGCGTGTAATTTTATTATTATTTAAGATATACCAAAGCCCGTGATCACTACCCGACTGATTCCACGAGCCGAAAGCTAACAAAACAAAATCTGCAGTGTAGTATTCATCAGTGGTAGAGAGCCAGTTACCTTGAACTCCAACAATTTCACCATTGACATGGAACAACTCTTTATTCACCTCACCTGGTTGATATTATTAAAAGGGCTAACACAATATGCTGCAGAAATTTATAAATCTATCATATTTCATTAACACCAAGTATAAATACTCTAATATACTGGACTCAAAAATCCCTTCAACAATTAGAAAAGAGCTGATGATTCTCTAAATGATGCCACAGACAGATACACATATAATAATACTCCTTCTTTTTAAGTCGGGGGTTGAAAATAGGTGTATGCTTAAGATTTATGACGTATAAAAATTGGCAAAATCGCAAATTTCTAGAGTGTTTCATTGGAGGGCTTTTATCATGAACTACTTAATCGGCGGTCAACTTTAAAACATCGTTTATGTTTATTCTATCGCTACAACGATGAGAGAGACAGCACGAGACTTAACAACATCTTATAATTAAGTCGGCGTTAGAGTGTCGACCGCCATTCTATTTTCTATTTATAACAGACCACAAAAAAGTGGAGGTTCTGGACCGACTTCAAACTGACCAGTAGGTACCTAGTGCGTTTATAATGTTACCTATTATATTTAAAGTATCACATGTATTGTAGTCTTTTCAATTATGTTTGTTATCAAGTATTTTTCACTTTTCAGTGCCTTTTGTTAGTGTTTTTTGAAGTCGGCTTTTATCAATTATTTATATTTTTTCTTTTGGCATGTAATAGTTCTATGCATTATGTTAAACGTTTGAAAGGTTGAATTTTCTTTTGTTACGTCCTTATCTCACACAGATTCTCTCTTCACATAGATTTTTACTGTCTTGTTAGATTAACAATTTTCTAGAAATACTATTAACAAGCTAATTATATCACTAGTAATATAGTTTGTGTAAAAAGCAGAAATAAATACTCTCATCCATAATAGCGTAGATTTTTCTGTATTTGTTCGATCGAACACGCAAATGAAGGATAACATACAATGCTTTTAAAATTGCCCTATTTGTACGAGGTGCAAAAACTAGAGTAAAGAGTGCACCTGTATTCCAAGTAATGGGGCGAATGTTGTATGTTAGCATTCTACGTGGTTGAATACAGGGCCACCCAATGACGTCATTGCCATTGATCGCACAACTATAGGTACATAACTTTTCATTGTTACGGAAAAACACGGGTACTAGGCGTTTGGATCGCCAGAATAAAATGCCCAAGACATTAATTGCAGACATTAGCTTCACACAAATAACTAAAATTCTATGAAAATACTATTAAAAATTAAAACCTTAAAGTTTAGTTTGGTTATTTACGATTTTATATCTGCAATAATCAAATACACATAAGTTTGAACCTTCAGCAAGTTCAAATGATGTATATACTTTTGAACTGCCGAATAGCATCGGCACCATGAGATTACGTGTGTTATTGTTTAAGTAAATTATCTTTTTACACATTTACAAGCTTTTTGCCCGCGGCTTCCTTCGTGTATAAATTACATTTCGTTAACTGGCTAACAGGTAGACCATTTTCATTTACAATCAAATATATATATATCGTAAAAATAATTATTTTTTAATACATTAACATCTATTAGAACTAATATTTTAGTGAAGCATGGCTTATGACAAACTCTTTTACCCGATTCAAAATAAAAGTGTATGTAAACGTGTAAACTTGAGAAATTAGGTGTTATTCAATCCATAATTAAACTATTGACCTTATTATATTATAGATTTAGGCACACCGACAGATTATAATCTGGATTAACACAGTCACTGGGCAACCGACATAGATAGATATGTGTAAAAGATTTGTGTCCATAATCATATTTTTATATGAATTTTATACTACTAATATACTGTAGTGATGTATAATAAAGCATACACGATATCTATAATAAAATTGTGTTACTGACTACATCCTCCATGTAGTCGTATTATAAGTTTTTACCAGTTTTATACAGCTTGTACCTAATGTATTGTTCACAATTTCCTATCATAATTTGATTACTTCATACCGCTTTCACCTTTTAAAGCCAACATCCATTAAAGCTTGTAAACGAAAGTAACTTCGTTATATTCCTATTTTATTTTGCCTTAGTTTTAATACAGATTAACGTTGTTGATTTTCGGAAAATGATTTCAAATTTTAAGATAGTTTGATTATTAAAGATAAAAAGGAATATTTAAGCAAAACAACAATTTAAAATGACTTTTGCCGCGTTCCAATAAAGAAGAAACGATTCGTTTTGCTTACGGAAGGTAAAATTTTCGTTGAAAATTCAACGAAATTTTACCGTCCGTAAGCAAAACGAATCGTTTCTTGTTTATTGGAACGCGGCATTTATCAATTCAATCTTTACATACCGTTCTAAATTCAAATATACATATGTGGTTACTGGTTATCAAACGGATCTTACCATATCATATCTTACATTATCATATCTCGGCAATGGGGTGCACACTGCTAACAATTAACTTCTCCTAAGAGAGTTTTCGCACCGTCATTTTTCACCTGCTAATTGGACCACATTATCGATCCATTCAGTGGGGGGACATCCCACCGTGTTCTTTTCGGCCCGTGTGGGAGGTCCTCATCATTCATCACATCGCCCTCATCGATTTAAATTAGTTAATATACTAGAACGAACTAGCTCATACATAGCTAAACGGGCGCAAACACACAACCTACATACAAGACATAGCTTATATACCGCTACGTATCGTGTCCGTATATTTTTTCTCCCTTAATTTTTTTTTTATTTTTAAATACGGTATTTTAATAGTTTTAATCTACTCGATAATGACTATGTATTTTGAATTTTGGGATGAGTTTTATGACAACCCTGATTTCTAAGTTTGACGAATATTTAGTGAATAATTCAATCATATTAATAATTCAATCATATTCTATTTGGTGTTACCCATGGAGTGTTTGTGTATAGTTAGGTGAGTGAATCGTTATCAGTTATTATTTAGGCACCGGTATGTGTTGACTCGCCTATTTCATTAATCATATTTCGGGCGAGACTGCATTTTGCGTTTCTAACTTTAACTCTATCTATATTTGTTTAAGTTTCTTAACTTGTATTATTATACCTCTGTTAATATTTATACTATACCTTTTTTACGATTAGAATGGCATAGATCGATTGAATCATTCAACACGTTACCACGATTGCAACAGTTCGATCGAAACTTCTTGAGAAAAGTTATTATGCATAATATAGTTATGTTACCTTCTTGGTTCTATTAGCTGAGTAGGCTTCGTTAATTTTGCTACATATATGTATTTATTAATAATTGATTGAATATATTATGTTAGTGTTAATTTTATTTATGAATGTATACATTATTCATATGGGTTTAGTACCTAGCCGAAAAGAGAAAGAGATATATAGCAAAGATTGCTTGCTTATATGTATTTTTAATATTTTATTAAGAATTTATAGCCAACTATCTTTTGCCTGCGGCTTCGCTTATGTAAAAGTAATTTTCCATCCCTCGGGGACGGAACTAGTTTTTCTGGATGATAGGTACCCTATGTCCTTCTGTATCCTTATGTATCCCTGGTAAGGTGTATGCAACATTTCATGATGATCGGATAAAAGGTACAGCAGCACAAAAATACGAACATACGTACATTTTTTTTTTTTATTTAATAAAATATTAAGATTTTTTTTATTGACATATTAGTAAAAAAATACGACCTTGCGTTAAAATTTCAAAACAATCTGTAAAGAACTTACAGAGATTTGCGATTTTCAACACATTTAATATTGATGATTTTAAACATTAAATTTTTATATAATTTATAGATTTAGCTTCCATCAACCAAAGAAAACAATATAACCTTCCTATCAACAAAACAGAACAGAGTATTGATCGTTAACTAACAGGCCATTACAATACGTCCACACAACAAACATATGATAACAACTCAACTATAATGGCCGCACTTAATTGATTTTACAGCTGTATAAAACAGTGATAATTTTCATTGGCACACCGATGACGCAATAACTGTGACGTATGCAGTGATATCTGTCAATTAGTATCACGTTAACAATTAATTGAATACTGGTTATCAGTTATCTGTTAATCTATAGGTATTTAGTAATGGATTAATACTACCAGAATTCCACCGATGTCATACACCACTTGTTTGCGAGAAAATATTGCATAATTTTATAGCTATACTAGCGGTTTACTAATGTTTGCCATAATTTAAAATGCCATAATTTCATATGCCATACTGGTATTTGCCATAATTTCATTAGAAATAACGCTTCAGTTGCCATAATCGTGAAATGACATAAAATGACTTTCACTAATTCCATTGGTCATAATCGATCAAGTGTCATAATAATTTAAATCCATAAATGTATTTGCTATAATTTTCGTTTCCAATAATGCCATTTTCCATAACTTTTATTCACCATAATACAAATAAAGATAATTTCGATAAATAAAGATAAGTACAAGCGCCTGCAATTTTTATGTTAATGAGTAAGTTAATATATTTTTTGCTATTAACATGGCAAATGGCGTCTACTAACTAAGCTCGACGGAGCCCCGCTACGCGGGGCTCCTACTTCTGGGTGGTTAAAAAAAAACGCCTTAGTCTTCTAACCTAACCTATCCGAGTCCGATTGCACTGAGTCGGGGTGTTAACGATAATTAATTTCGACCTAACAATATTATGTATTATTTTCATAATTATATCAAATTTTGATTATGTCAAGAGTCGATTATGAGATGTGTTACTTATGGAAACTAATTATTATGATATATGTTGTTATAGAAAGTCATTTTATGGCAAATAAAAGTTATCACTGTTGAGTTGTTAAGGTAAACGTTATTAGTATAAATGATAATAGTGCAAGTAAATATTATGATCGGGGATGATTATGGCAAACAATATTAGTGCAAATGAATTTATGGAAAACGAGAGAATGCCTATACTAGCAGCGCCCCGCGGTTTCACCCGCGTAAGTCCCGATCCCGTGAGAATATCTTGATAAAAAGTAGCCTATGCGTTAATCCAGGTCTCCAGCTATCTACATACCAAGTTTCATCGCAATCGGTTTTGTGGTTTTCGCGTGAAAGAGTAACAAACATCCATCCATCCATCCAAACTTTCACATTTATAATAATAGTGAGAATATGTATGTGTGTATAGGCATCTTGTCAGTTTCTTAGAATAGGGTGATAATACTAACATTTAACCTTTCGCGTTCCATGAAATATAATTATATGTATACGTACGGGAACTAAAGCGATCACGGAATTGATATTACATACCTTTAAATTGCCTGGCGTTTCGACCTGGTTGCACTGGCCGTGGTCACAAGTTGACTCGTATTTATATAGGTATGTAGTAGCTATTACGTGATCGCGTTCATTCCCGTACGTACACGTTATTGTATAGTAGGGTGATAAGATTTTGATTTATAATTCCGGCTTACGTAATTAAATGTTAACGTTCACATGTTCCGGACATTCACACCAACTTCTACTACTAACAACTTCTTTGTATTTGATCTTTAGTTTAAAAGCAATCACCCACACATACAAGAACCATATCTGAACTTCATAAATATACTTTAAACTTAAAACATGCCTTGGTTTGTGTCTATTAAAATCATGTTATATTAAAAAAAATTATATATAATGGAGTCTTTCCGATGGTGGCATATGTGTCGGGTCATTCGGCTCCCTTAAATATGGTTGCGCTGGACGAGGGCAGCCGCGTGCATCATGCTCGTGAACGAGTGAGAATAATATGTTCCATTGTCTTTTCATACGATCTACGTATTGGAACAGACAACTAGCTTCACGACTTACTCCTACCCCCGGCAGTTATAAAATACCTATAATTGAAATTGAATTAATTCAATCGAAACGTTTGGGTAAACAAAAAGGTATGGTACTGTAGGATATCTCAAATAAAGGTAAAACTGACAGTACAATAAAACTCACGTGAATACTGTAGGGTAGATATATATTCTTCCATTTCAATACACTTTTAAACACACGTCCGAACTCGATGCTGGCCACGAGCAAATAGGCCGCCTAAATTTACTGTTCTCCCGGGGTAAACATTCGGTGTTGCCCGTTACATTCGTTTCCACTCCCCAAACATGAACAAACGAATACAATATTTCGAATTTATATCAAATTAATATATCTATTTTTGTAAACCTAACACTCGACCATCCTGACGTCGTGCATGTCCTCATGCACGCACGCAAAAACATCCGTATTAACCTAACACTCGGCCAATAGTAATCTTCCATAGCATCGAATTCAGACTTACAATTTTACGGACGTATGTGCCTTGCGTCAGAAACATGATTATGATACTTCCTTACATACAAGAGGACGTCACAAGTGGTACTTCCTTCCCACAAGCAACAGGTACATACATAAATATATAATAATTATAATCATAAAGGCTGTGAATTTTTCTCACAAATCGGGGGACGTCACTTGCGGTACTTCCTTCCCACAAGTGACATATCTCATAACGGCTGTGAACCTTCCTTCTCACAAACCAGGGGACGTCATTTGCGGTACTTCCTTTCCACAAGTGACATATCTCATAACGGCTGTGAACCTTCCTTCTCACAAACCAGGGGACGTCACAAGTGGTACTTCCTTCCCACAAGCAACAGGTACATACATAAATCTATAACAACTATAATCATAAAGGCTGTGATACTTCTTTCGCACAAACCAGTTGACGTCACTTGCGGTACTTCCTTCCCACAAGTGACATGTGTCATAAAGGCTGTGATACTTCTTTCTCACAAACCAGGGGACGTCACTTGCGGTACTTCCTTCCCACAAGCGACATATGTCATAACGGCTGTGATACTTCTTTCTCACAAACCAGGGGACGTCACTTGCGGTACTTCCTACCCACAAGCAACAGGTACATACATAAATCTATAACAACTATAATCATAAAGGCTGTGACACTTCCTTCTCACAACCCAGAGGGCGTCACTTGCGGTACTTCCTTCCCACAAGCGACATACATATATCTAATAATGGCTGTGAACCTTCCTTCTCACCAACCAGCGGACGTCACTAGTGGTACTTCCTTCCCACAAGCGGCATACATCTCATAATAGCTGTGAACCTTCCTTCTCAGAAACCAGCAGACATCACTAATGGTACTTCTTTCCCACAAGCGACATACTGGCTGTGAACCTTCCTTGTTACACACCAGCGCGGCGGATGACAACAATTAGTAATCTTATTCATCACTTCGGACTCGTACGGGTAGCAGAGACATCTTCAACAAACATCAACATATTTCAATCAATTTACACAAAATCTTAACAAATTATACACCTAAACCTTCCTCCTGAATCACTCTGTCTATTAGTGAAAACCGCACGAAAATCCGCCCAGCAGTTCTTCAGTCTATCGCAACCATACAGACGCGGCGGGGGACCCCGCTCCATTATTATGTAGTGATATCTCATCATAAATCATTTCTTTTTGCTGTCTCGCCTTTTTTTTGTTTATATTATATTATCCATGTAGGTGCATAGTTATGTCACATCTTATTAATTAATATATAACTAGCTTATTATGATAAATCATTTAATTTTATACTAATAGTCTATATTTTCTCATACAATTATTCCGTATCATATTTACAGTTTGTACGGATAGACAATAATTATTGCATTCAGCTGAATGTATAAGGCAGTCACAATAAGCATGCCAGGTTTACTTGGCAGTGTAGGTATAAAGCTACAATTACACTTCGGGTTCGACCAATCGTGCCAAAATTCAGTGGGATGCGGCGCGCCGTTTGTTTGATGCTGGAGCACACAATATGCGTCGCGTCATTCTTTCATATGTAGACTATCGAGTTATTGGTACCTGGTCTAGGTTTATTTGTTCACAAAAATAAGGCAGTAACTAAATATTCACATTAATTAATTTAAATAAAAAGAAAACTCTAATATCGCGGTGCTGTCGAAACAGATAAGAGTTACGCGATAGAAAGAGGCAACTGCTAGTTGAATATACCTGTAGATAATTAGCGCTGTGTGACCCGAGTTGAGACTTTATTATGTCGGAACAGGAGTCGCTATTTAGTTAAATTATTTGGTAAAGTGTGACTTCTGTACTTGAACTATTATGAATTCTGTGCAATAGGTAAATAATTATTTATTCGGTACCTTATGCCTATGCAAAATACACACACACTACACACACATATACTAATGTTAAGGGAAAATTTTAACTTTTCTGTTCTCTTACCTGTTCTGTATCATCATCATCATCGTCATCATCTTCGTCTATGTTTATGGTAGCTACATGAAGGCATGGTAACATACGATCGGCTGCTGTCACATGCACGTTTTTATTTTCCTTGCTGTACATATATATTATGTTTTTGACGGATTTAAGCAATATTTCTAAATTCAAATTTTAGTTACTTTTACGTCTTACCTCATTCAACCGTGGGTCAATCTCCGCATTCATATTCAATCCAAACATAACCTCGGAAGGAGTCCTATCTTTTTGTGGTTAATATTATTTATGCCCCATTGGATTGGTATGGGATGACCCGCTTTCTTTTTATCAAAATTGAAACTTCGAGCTGTTAAAGAGCTAAGAGTGGTGCGGTTGGATCGCTAAACCTTATTTTGTAAATAGTATCTAACATTTGGATAAGGTTAGTTTCAGATACGATCGATCGAATCTATCTAAACATTCAGGGATAGACTTTTCATAAACAAAGATGACATCACTATTGCCTTGGTAAATCGAACTGATCCTAAGACCCAAGTGTATTTGCTAATCTGAACGGAATGCGGAACGATTATTTTCGTATTGACTTTCCGGTGTAACAAAACGATCTCAACGGTTGACTTCAGATCTAGGTACTTGATAGTGACCAGAAGACATGCAAGGTTATGGAAAAAATGAAATAATTGGATACCGCTGATCGTAATCGAATTTCGCAGTCTAAAATCGACACTTATTTAACATCCTGTTTGCAAACCAGAATTAGGACTAGCGTATTCTGAAACCGATTCGTGGATGATGCCAACTTCCATCATTTCTGCAACCATTTCCCGTTCTTGCTATTATATATTTTATATATTTACAAGCTAACCTGCAAGGTTTGTATACAACAGGGCATTTAGTATTTCATTCGATACTCATCTCAGTGAAGCCCGCACATCCTAGTTCCTTCAAGGAAGTTGCGAAGTGCTTGTGCATCTCTAACAAGATCATTGTTCTTGCTACGACTCGTTGATAGAATCACATTGGCTCATTTCAATACCTATACCTACGGAGCACTTCTGGAAATTACATGCCTAACGACTCGCACCTTCGTGCCTTTCGATAAAATTTCTCCCATTCGTAGTTTATAAAGTTTTGATGAAGGGTGCACGTAAACATAAACATGACTATTCCTGACACGGTACGTTCCTCCGCTAACGGTGAAATTTGACTCCGGTTTACCAATAATTTTCCTACTCAAAACGTAATGACTCCGTTCACTAGAGTCTCGACACAAGCTTTAACTACGGCTGGACCGTAAACGTCATTATCAGCGATAACTAATACGGTGACCGCCATAACCTCGTCCTCATTCAGTTGGGGCAGAGCTGATTCACAACATCAAAAGCATTAAAGTTCTTCTGCATTTTTGTATACCACGATATGCGGTTGCTCCGTAAAAAAAAAAAGGACCTATCAGCATCAATCGAAACCTGTTCTCAATTACTTGTGACATTACAGTAGTTTTACATTATAAATATTTAAGTCTTCAGAAATACTACCTTCCGAGAGTGAAACGCACTTCCCAAAACCCTTCATAGGTATAGTAGAGCTGTCGTGACTCGGTTCTAATAAACATACTGTGAACTCTTAACACTTCAGCAAGCCCAACAAGCAGATATAATGAATATATTGTCTAACTCTGTACTCAAATTCATGCAAATGCAAGAGTTTTGTAACGTATTATTATTATTCTCAATAATATGCATGTCACCTGAATAGCAGCGTATACTCGAATATAGTTTCCGTATACATTATTTACATGTTTACTTTATCATCGAAATGTCTGTTCGTTGTGTGTATTTTAATTAAAACTTTTAGTAGTTGTTCGAGATGAGAACAACACATTGCGTTAGCGTTAGAGACCTAAAGGTTTAATCCAGGGTTTATCACTCAACACCTGGATGAAACACTTAATTGTACGTTTACCATCAATATCACATCCATTCAGTTGAGCAAGTATTTCAGTCAGAGGTTCACCAAACTAACTTTTCCGCTTAAGCAAATGCTTCAAGGTTTATTCATAATTTTGCTCAAATGGAAACATTTAACAACATTTCATCAAATATATTCATCTCGAACGAATAGTATAGAGTTTAGACTCTCATGCCACATCCTAGCTAATCCTTATAGTTTCTGCATTACAAGAAGAATGATAGTTATTTTCTTTCCCAACTGTATACAATGGCACATTGGTTAACTTTCTAATTGAAATATCTATGCGCTGGCTTTTAATCGAGGGGTCAAAGTCAGATCGAATGTTTGTGGTTCATCTTACCATTACTGTTAAATGTCATAATTTACATTTCGACTACTTAATGACTCTTAGATTTAAAATATATTTCGAAGTAAAAATTGGGCTGTCTGACCGTTTACTCAGCTTTGAAGTCAATGCGCCGATTTCGACATCTGATGCTCCCCGGAGCCGATGTACATCGACGTCGCAGCAGCCATGAGCAGCGACCTGGTGCATAAAGCGGCATTTGCTCGCGTTGCAGCAACGGGCTATGTGTACGTTGCAAGCTTCTGTGTCGAAAATCTTCATCTTGTTATCTTGAATGCAGAACCCGTGTTTGTCTGCGACTTTTTCTATTCGAACAGGAGCTCAATATTTCGATAGATGGCGGCGTGCTTAACCGCTTTTGAAGTAACTACTCTTCTTACAGCATCGTTACTCTGAAACTTATGCATGGGAGCTGTGTACAAGGAGCTATGTAAAATAATTAAAAACTCCTTTTTTTTCAGAATAAAATTACTGCAAGGTACTTGAACATTATTCGTGATATTTCGGTAACGATCCTTTGAAAACCAATTATGTTTGCAGTTGCATGGTTTATTGCTTACACTGAACTATTGAGAGACCACGAAGAATATTGCAATATAATTTAACAAACAGATGATATACACCAACGGTTACATATATAAAATTAAATTACGCTTTGTGATGTTATTTCAAAATTATAGGGTATCTCGGAAACAACGCTGCCTAGCTCAAATTATCGTATAATATTTTTTTTTTTTTTTTTGACATTCAAATAAACACCGCTTCGTTTAGCAACTAGATGTTGAGATGTGTAATGTAATATTTAAAAACTTATACCATTTCGTACAAAGGTATAACACTAACAAAAATGTTAAAGCGATGGCTCAATTCTCAAATCTCGCAAATCCAAAAATTTCGAAATTTTGATGTCATCTGTGTATGATGCCGTAACAAACACCATGCAATCATCGTATTTTCAAATTGTTTTTAGTTTTGTTTTTTTGTATTTACAAAAATAAAACTACCTACTTAGTAAATCCATTACACATGTTTAAGAATTATACGTAAGTCCATTTATTTAATAATTTTATCAGATATAAAAATAATGATTACAACAAATATAAGCCCAATTAATGATAGATATTTAAATAATGCTATTTGTCTATGTTTTATAATTAGTAAGGTACTTAATATTTTCTTTTTTTTTTCTTCTGTAATATATATTTTTTTTTCATTTGGAGATACGAAGTTCTTAAATGAAATCATCCGTATTTAAATCAATTAGCCACTATAATCTAAATAAAATGAGGAAAGTGGGCCTATTCCACTTCTGAAAATGTAGGATATCTCAAATAAAGGTAAAACTGACAGTACAATAAAACTCACGTGAATACTGTAGGGTAGATATATATTCTTCCATTTCAATACACTTTTAAACACACGTCCGAACTCGATGCTGGCCACGAGCAAATAGGCCGCCTAAATTTACTGTTCTCCCGGGGTAAACATTCGGTGTTGCCCGTTACATTCGTTTCCACTCCCCAAACATGAACAAACGAATACAATATTTCGAATTTATATCAAATTAATATATCTATTTTTGTAAACCTAACAGTACCTAATAAATATAACCGTGGTTAAGTATTTTTTACGTTTATTGAAAGTACACGTATTTTATAACAGTAGGTAACAATTACCGAATACAATTAATGAATTACCATAACGTCTAATTAATCTGCAGGCTTAACCAATCCAATATAATAATAACAAAATGTCAGCCCACCAAAAAGCAGTTACCTACCACCCGAATTTATTCACTAAAACACAAAGCTTCGAATATTTCCTAACATTTGCTTTACACCTGAAAAAAAAACATGGAACAACTCTCGTTATCTGATAATTTTAATGCCTAAATGTCGAAGTAGCCTTCCGTCATGCGATTGCGTGTACTTCATATTTTTATTCACGAAAACGAGGAAATCATTGTATAAGCAGCACTCATTTAAACCTGCCCTGCCCGTATAAAAGGTCTTTGTATATGGCTTCAGTGTCCGCTCAACGGAGTGTCCTCCATACAGCAGCATTTATAAATAGAGTAGGTTAAATGTACTAGTCAGATAGTCTGCAGTTTTATTCTAAATGACAATTTTTTTATTTCGATTTTCGATTAATTTTTGTCAGAAGTAAAGACAGCGTTTAATTTGTACACTCATGTAGTTCTTACTATTGCTGCTGAGTTAGGTGTTGGTAACACATGTGGTGCCTGCGCTTTTGCGTGCAGGCGCTAGGGGGGGTCCGGATGCCTTAATAAAAGTTGTTCCCGCATCCCTCCTATTTAAGACGCAGTACGGCACACCGTGTGGTTTTAGTCGATTCGATTCCGACACACCGCCCTACCGAAAACCCCGGTGGGGTGACCGCCCGAGGGGATTTCCACAAACACACGAAAGCCAAGGTTGTACTTGTTTAAATGTATTGTTGAAATAATATTCTCGGATATATTACACAATGCCATCTAGACCCAAAGCAAGCATAATTTGTACTATGAGTACTAAAGGTCAAAAAACACACTTGGAGTTTTTTTGTTCATACTTTTATATTACATGTATACATAGAAAATTAATTGCTATTTTTGTAATCAATATTGTGTGTATTAGATTTGATTTGCCCGATTCTACGTTTATCTGAAAGAGTAGCTGATAACATCAAATACGCGTAAATGACTTGATTTACAAACGCTTACTCAATGATTATATGAGGTCGTGAAAAACAAAAACCAGCTGCGGCATAATGTCACGCCACAGCATTGTAACATAGGGGTTTCAATGGCACTGCGCACACTTGATGGTAAAATCGGCGCAGGCGTCGACATGTTTGAAAAAAGCTAATTCGCCGTGCGGCGAAAATTTCATAAGGCGCGCCTGGCCTTAAAGCAACTACTAAGTATTCTATGTTTAAAGTGACAATCGTAGAACGACTCTTAAACTTAAGTTGCTAAGTGCAGTCTAAATATCTCTTAATGAGATTTATTATAAAGAAAAGTTTATTACAATGCGTGATGTTATTGACTAGATTGTCTTTAAATATTAGAAATAGTACTGCGAAGGAAACAGTGAAGAAAATCGATAAGATAAAATTTATGCTTTTTATGTTTTTATTTATACCGTTGAAATGAAAATTAATTATCCGTAAAACTGAGTGTGATTTGAAAATTAGTCCTACAGTCTTTATTGGAAGAGATAAGAACGGTATAATAAAATAAACACTGCGAAGTATTGTAATAATTCACAGTTATTTTCTTTCCATTACCAAACACAAAATCTGATACAATGCTTGAGGCCCAAACACAGATGTACAAATAAATAAAAAAGAAATGAATTTTGAATACTATATATATCGTGGGGGTTACGTTAAAACATTTAATAAAAAATTGCTAACTGTATCATGTGACATATCAAGGGCTTGTTGTGAGGGTCTCAAATATGTTTTTTTTTTTTATTTTACAATAATAGTTTTGAAGATATTTAAGAAACTACTGAGCCTAAAATTGTGAAAAAAAATACAATAAATAGATTTTCACTAATAGGTTATGGTTTTAAAATAACATGGTAAATCTCTCAATATTGTGCTTATTAACTTAGATTTTGCAGTGGTAATGTATAGGACTGGCCTGTTGGTCTAGTGATTAGTGACCCTGACTGCTGAGCCAGAGGTCGTGGATTCGATTCCCACTCAGGACAAATTATTGTGTGATGAGCATGATTATTTGTTCTGTGTCTGGGTGTAATTTATCTATAATATGTATGTATTTAGAAATATATAAGTATGTTTATCAGCAGTCTGGTTACCATAGTACAGGCTCTGCCTAGTTTGGGATCCAGACAGCCGTGTGTGAGAGATGTGTGAAGTTATTATTTTTAATATAGGAGAACATGCTCAACTACAATGTTAATTGCGTTTAAAAAGACATGGTAAATACATATTCATCGTACGGAACCTTCTCCACGCAAGTACAACTCGCACTTGGCCGGTTTTTTTTTTATATTTACAAACCCCCGCTTACACCCACATCTGATAATTCACACGATTTATTCCCACGCGTAGGTTGAATATAATGCATTATATTATGAAAACATATAGGCTTATGAACAGCTAAGTAATAAGTAATTTTTGGTGTGAATTATACCAACTACAACTTAATCTTGGCGTGGGATGGTAATGAAAAGCGTAGGACTGTACAGACATTTACTATCTTTAACTGACATCTCTAGTTCCAGCGTACTAAATCTAGATCTCACAAAGGACTAAGTACTTGAGTAGGAAAAAAACTTGGCAATAAAAGAAATAGTGAAAATAGAATCCAAATTTGGTATCACTTAAAAAAACTGCAGTATTCAAAAAAATACATTTAATTCGAGTCATAGTATTTATACATAAACAAGTTGTCGTTTAATTCATAAAACTCATTAAAAAGGATAACCTGCAGCAAAGATAAACAGAAATACTTTAATGCCGGGATCACACGTTTTACACTTGCGGCAATGCCCAAGCCTCCAAACCTACGCAAACGTGTTTCAATAATTGTCTTTTAAAAAAAGTATCACCGACTTCAATGCGCCTAAATCGTGATAAGTTGTGATAAGCTGTATTTTTCATCCCTTAATTTTCCATCCTTAAAAGTGTAATATTGTCTTTATATTTAAATAAGACCCACCTTGAGTAAAACTTATTCAATTAACAAATGCACGAGTCACTATAAAAAATACCCAAATCGCTCGCACAAGTGTGCCTATCAAATTTTAAGAATACCCTCGATTTCTCCAAAACACCATCATCAGATCCTGATCTGATGATCATGTGGCAACCTGGAAAGTATACCCTTTCAAAGAAAATATATTTTTTTTAAATCGGTCTAGGCATCTTTGAGTAATCGGGGAAGATACATAAAAAAGATTCCGACGAATTGAGAACTTCCTTCTTTTTTTGAAGTCGGTTAAAAAACTAGACAGGCAAGCGTGGAGACGTTTAGGGTTTTCTTTCTACACATTTACATGTTTCTATTTTTTTTTGACCCACCTATTAGTAAGTGTTTACCGATGGCTATAAATACTCATAACTCCAATAGTGTGTGTATAACTCTACTATCTCCCACCCCACTCACCAGCAGATGACAAGTTACTGTTCTGCCAACAAACTAATAGAAAAAAAAATGTTTTTTTACATTTAAAAAGGTGCCATGCAGCAGCCATATTGATTTTATTAAAGTGATGAAATGAATTGATATTTTATTTTTATTGTTATGCAATAAAACTTACATCGGAAACTTTAGTTCACTAAATTAATTCCTTCCACGGACCAAAACCACTGTAACATTCCCGTTTGAGCTTTCTTCACTATACCACTCTCTGTTACCACTCTGTCTGTACTTTCTGCAATCCTCTTTCTATCAACTAACCTCACTACATTCATACTTACTTCGCAGTGATTATACTTTATAGACGTTTATTCTAATTTTCCTCTATTTCTGACATGCCTAACATCGTATTCATCGTAACACCATAATATATTAGTGGAGACCAATTCACGGAACTTTTATCGGTACAGACCATTAATAGATTACCCGCATTCACTCCCCTTTCAGTAGTTTCTTCTCCAGAAGCGAAAAATGAGTTGTCATACTAAAATCAATAAATTATTCATCACTTTACCCGTCCATGCTACAAGTTCTCATCATACCTGTTAACACTAAGTACGATGAGAACTTAATCCTTTTAATTCTTTTGTCTAAAGTGTAAAACAAATTTATGTCTGATCAACCAACGATAGATAGATAAATACTCTTTATTGTACGACAAAAATAAAATACAAACAAGGAATTCAACATATAGAGACACTAGTAAAAGAATGGACTCATCGCAGTCTGCAATAAAATCAAATATTATACTCGCAGACAACCTAAAATAACTTTCTGAATGAATTTTAATGAGCGTGCTATTTCCATGCATTCCATAAATCCATAGGCCTGCACTCTGTTCTTTGAAAGGTATGTCTCTAACCGTTGTGGAATGCGTTCAAATTTCTAATTGTCTTAATACCGTTTTTTATAGCAAACATGCACCACGTAATATCATTTACACGTGTACCAGCACACGTGTCATCGATGTGGTGACGCAGCTATTGTGGGAACTTGTAATAACTATTTGTTGGAAACATTTTAAAAATCTTTCTTTTGAAATATGCTGTTACCTGCAACATTCTACGAATGGTCGCGGAATGTGCAGCAATTCTCTCAAAATCCTCTTTTTTAAATCTTTAACTATTTATTTTCGTATATACGTAATATACGGGTATATTTCCGAAGAGGTAGACAGAGGTGTTTTACACTCATATTTCGGCATCTATATTTTTATCGTACATAGTAAGAAGGAAAAAGTAAGAGCGAGCCTATGGCCGTCTATGGACATATTTTACGTTTTCATCCATAAACAATCTAATAACAAGTTGATCTCACTCAGAATAAAACAAAAGAAGGCTCAATCTTTAGAAATTATAAGTGCAACAAGATCACCTAGGCTATACCTTTTTTAATCTATTTTTATAAGTCCTTCCTATCAAGGTTTAGGAATGCATACACTACTATCACAAAAACATTCACCACAACTCCCCGCTTATTAGTACAAAAATGTACCAATATTAGTGTACATGTAATGCTAGGTACTGAAGTAAGAATCGGTACAGTACACTGAAAAAGTAAACAAAACACAACACAAACATAAAACAATCACACGCACACCCCCATATGCCGTACAATTACAGAATTACATCGTTTGTAATATTAACGCGGTCCAATTAAAATGCGTGCGGACGACCTCTATCGTATTTAAAGGGGTTTACCGTGCCCTGCCGGACGCGCGCTTAAAAATTAAGCTTATGGCATAATCTCTATTAAGAATTTGTGTGAACACGGAAAGGTGAATAGGTACCTACTCAATTTTACGAGACCTGGGATAAATATTATTAATACTTTCCGTATCATTGATAAGGACACAGACGAATAAATTCAAAACGTCCAGTATTCAATTTGTTGGTTTAGTAGTTCTGTCAACGTAGCTAACGTTTACCAACGTTGGCTACAATCAGCTGACATTTGACTAATGTTATTTGAGAAATCAGTTTTTGATTTCAGGCTCATATGTAATGTATCTGAAAAGATACATTACATATGTGCCTGAGATCAAAAACTAAATCACTGTTTAGAGTTCTGTAGTCAACAAGAAACCCTTATAGTTTCGCCTTATAGTTCGTCTGTCCGCGGCTTTGCTCAAAGATTCTTAGTACAAAGTAGTAAAATTTAGTTACCTACAAGTAAAGGGGGGTTGATTTTTTTATTTCTCGTCTGTCCCCACACTATGTGGGGTATCTTAGGGTAGGTCGTTCAAAAATATTGCGGGTGTGTCAAAACCAGGAATCCGTTTACGAAATATTAAACTTGAATGTTATAATTTTTGTTAGAGTCAAGAGATAGCTTATATATATTAATATAAAATATAATATGTTAATTATGATGTACATGCAGAAGTAAAAATGTAAATTTATTAATTTCATAGAAATTGTCAACTACGGAATCCTACAATGCGCGTTGCCCGACATGCACTTAGCAGTTTTAGTTTCAGTTTCAGTTTATTTTTGATAAATAAAAGGCCAGACGTATTGTGCGGTTTCATTCATCTAAGTTACTAAGTAACAATTATGAATCATATAGAAGTTACGCATGTGTCAGGTTCGAAATGCAATAGGTAAAGTCAGACACAAAAGTGTCAGGTAATTGTTATTAATTATAATACATATGTTTCAGGGAATTACTATAGCATGTGCAACATACATACAAACAGGCAATAATTAAGTAAATTTAATGATTAAGTTAGGCAACAAAGCTTAACACTAAAAGTGTGTACTGTAATTGTACAATAGGTGTATCAACTTCCACTTTATTGTTTTAATCAACTCTGCATCGAGTGAGAAAAAGCTAAAATGTGTTATTATATAAGTAATAATATTGATTGTAATACTAAATTAATAAAAACAAATAAAATACTAAGAACACTTTTTACTATGGCCGTGTATTTAGGTATTAACTGCAATTTAACTGCACAATACCGCGAACTACGCCACCCGTAGCCCGAAGCTCGTAGCTCGTAGACGCTCTACGAGTATTCGTAGCGTGCGAATTAATCATTCAGCTGTTAAAACATTTATGTTCGGTCTTTCCTTTTTTTAAGAAGAAAAACGTATCTTTTGTGTATCGTGTATTAGAATAACTAAAAGAGAAATTAGCTTTAATTTTAATCTCTAACTTGATGGTTATAACTATTTAATTGACTGAGAAACGTTTCAAATTGTAAAATCACGATTGCTTTGCACAAAATTAAACTGTGAACTATTCTCTGTACTTTAACTAGCGTTGTTTTATTGTATTTTCCACAAATATTTCAATAATATCCCTCAATTTTATAACAGATATACACAACACATACTTTTACCAATTTACCAACGTACCAAGAACACAATTCGACAATTCCTGTCCAATACACGAACAGTTCGTTTTCATATTGAACTGTTAATGGCGTTCAGTCTATACAAAAGTATAGTGACAATTCCTTGAACAGAGTCAAAGATGACGAGACGGGCCTGTGACGTCAGACGCGCGGCACTCTGCGGCTGCGGCTATCGATCGGATAAGCTCGTGTCATCTCGCTCACGCCCGTCATCTCGTCACGTGTTGTCCCGTTCGCACTCGCGCCTCCACCTCAGTGAAAGCTGCGTTCCGAAATACGCTACTAATATTTATTTTAACGCAACCGCTCGGGCTGGTACACGTGGTAGCGTTTCAACCTGAAAATTCAAAAATCGAATACAAATGAATATATGAAATAATCTGAAGAAATAGTATGCAATGTTTACGTATCTAATGCTACAAATATATACAATATATTTACTATAGGAATGTACAACGTTCACTAACTGTTCCTTAATTTGATATAATATATAATGTTCTTTTCGTGGAAAGAGCTTCAACAACAATAATTTAGACATTGTTTCACGAAATCTTAATGAATTCTGAACTATAAGTTATTGGAGTTTAGTCATAAATTTATTTACGAAAGGACATATGTACATTTTTCTTATAATATTAGAGCATATTCAAGATCTGTTTGAAGGATCATGTGGATACGTAATAACCTAAATTTATGACTTTGAACTTTATGTTCATTTAAGTATTTCCGGGTCCGAAAATAGCTCTGTATTGTCTGTTTGTACACTTTATGTGTGTAGTAGACTACGTTTGGTCATGGTTATTTAAAAAAATGGACACCACAAGTGGAATTCTCACCAAATGCTCAAATTGCCAGAAGTACGGAGAAAAGTAATGTAAAACCATTTTGACTTAAGAGGTTAGGCACTGAAGACCTGGAGCCGCTACACTAGTCAAGAACTATGTGCACTACTGGTATAGTAACAGCATTCTCTTCTCCATTCAGGAAGAAGAAGAAAGAACAGTATTTTCTTCTTGTAGGGTAGCCAACCATTTGAGCATAATCAAAAGAAAAAATAACAAAAACAAAATAACGCCAAAAAAGGGGATTAAAACCCGTTTTTACCCGATGTAGCTGAATTCGAGTTCAAAAATAAATCGTCCGATACCTAAATTATCATCAAGTTCACTTGGTAATGTGACATGATGCCTACTTAGATTTTAAAATAAAATTTAGCTTAATAATTTAACCACACTATTACCGAACCTTATCATCTCAAATGTCTTGAACAAGAAAATGTTTAGTACTTAATTGACTTACTTGAATTCGTTCAGTTTCATCTAGATATGCGTTGTCGTACAAGGTTTTTTATTTAAAAACTGCATGAGGAATATTCCTGTGTCGCTTGTGGCTTCACAAACATTCAAACAACGGACACAAAGAACACCCAGATCATACATACGTCAAGGCGTTTCAGTGAAAAGGCTTAACAAACGTACTATTTTACACACACGCACATACAGATTTTCGGGTTAAAAAAAAATGAATGCACCGAAACAACGGAAGTAGCCATTAACACACAATAACAATCACAGTAAAATAACAATCACATTTATTAGCTATTGATCTCCTTATTTCCTTCATACATATTTTTATGACCCCATTGACCTATTTAATCCAAAAAATAACCATATACACAAAGTGTTCTACTTTGGAAGTTACCTAAATAATCAAAAATCGAAACATCACTACATATCGCCGCATCTGTCTGTCTGTCTGTCTGTCTGTTCACGATAAACTGAAAAACTACTGAACGGATTTTCATGCGGTTTTCACTAACAGACAGAGTGATTCATGAGGAAGGTTTTGGTATATAATTTGTAACCGTGCGAAGCCGGGGCGGGTTGCTAGTATAACATAAAGTATTGGTATAATTTCGGGTCAGTAATTAACTAAAGAAATGGTGCGACAAATGTGACGTGCTTAACCATTAGTTACGCGTTTGCGTTACGTTTTCATATGGTATATTAGGGCTTAGTGTTCTATGCATGTGATATTGAATTTTTCGTCAATGTAATGGTGAAGTATAAATTTAAAACCCCTTCAAAGGTTAGAAAAGAGCTGATGATCTTCGAACGGTTGAACAGATTTTCTTAAATTATAGCTAAGAACACTCTCGATAAAGTCGCCTTTCAAACAAAGAAAACTAAATCAAAATTGTACTCCAATAAAGCGATAATAGATATTTGCAGGCTGTTTAACTCATTCAAGTGAGAAGACACTACAAACTGAAAACGAGTGAATCCTTAATTCACTGCATTGGATTAGAGACGTGTTCATCATCAGGATCATCATCTCAGTCACAGGAAGTCTATGTACCATTAGGCTGTCCTAAAGACTTCTAGAGAGTAGTCATGAGCAGCCTACATACAAAGTCTTACTGTAACTTTAACCGAGTCGTCCGTCCATCTAGCCGAAGGACGATTGACATAATCTTATGTAAATTTTGCGAAATGCCACTGTAATTCTGAAAGTCTTTTTAAATTCGAATACTATCATAATTACTTAGTAAAGCCACTTGTGCTCTTTTGAACATCGAAGCTTATGACTTTTTCATAAGCTATCACGTATTCAAAAGTACACGTGTATGTTACGTCAGTAATATGTGCTGACGTTTATTTACTCCCGGTACTGTACACACAGTATTAATATAATATTTATTTGACTGTTCGATCGACAACAAGTGTTGTTGCTGGTCAATATTGAATTACTTCCGATAGTAGCAACAGCTGATTGGGTCACATGTGTTCTCTTGACAATACGTTAATAGATAAATTTTATTCGATAACTACGAGAGTGAAAACAGATATATGTGGGAGAGCCATGCTTCGCCACGTATGGGCCGGCTCGACTCCGTTCGTTACCACGGCCTCACAGAAAACCGGCCGTGAAGTAATGCTTGCATTGCATTTCGCCGCGTGAGTGAGGTTACCGGAGGCCCTAACCCTTCCCTCTCCCTTATTCCCGTCCTTCCTCTCTCCCCCCTCTTACCACTCTTCCCCCCTCCCCCTCTTCTCCTACTCCCACCTTAAGCACATGCACAGGTGGCAATGCACTTGTGACTCTCGAGTTGCAGGTTCCCATGGGCGGCGGTAGTCATTTACCATCAGGTGCCCCGTCTGCTCGTTTGCCCCCTATGCAATAAAAAAAAAAAGATCTCTAAAATAATTCATGAGATTTGTTGAGTTTGTAGAAAGTATAAGTTAGAAAATAGTTTGTATCGAAGTACTAACTAACTAAGTTGCACTAACTAACATCACTAAAACCATTATGTTAAAGGCAACCTTGAAATGGGCCAGAAAATCAATCAAGCTAATAAAAAAAAATTGTTTAATTCTAAACATACACGCACGCTTATATCTTCGAAGGAGGAAGCAGAGGCGTATTAAACACCCACATTTAGCCAAGTATACTTTGGTCCCAGTCATAAAATAGAGGACAAGCCTATTGCCGTCAACCGGGATCATTGAGAACTAAAGATGAACTTAATAAACTTGAGAGACACCAGAACTTTTGTATAAGATTCATATTTGGACATATCATGTTTCTGAGTTTCGCACAAAGCTCAAGTGGTTACCCATAAGCCTTCGCCGGAATGCCCACATCCTTTCTCTTTAACCCCTAGTCTCTGTCCTATTTAAAAGAACGTTTTACATTCCTACATAAAACACACTCTAAATCCTTAAGATCATCGAACAATTTGAGGTTGGTAATGCTGGCACATTCGACAAACTTCTTAGACAAATAATTTACTGTCCAAGCTGTGCGGTTGTGGAATGCCTAGCACACTAACTTATCATTGTCTTTTTTTCAATCCTCACTATTTCTGTCTAAGCAACTAAGCAAACCCTGTCCATCCTTCTAATTCTTTATATATATATACACGGTATGCGTTTATTATATTATGTTTAATATTTCGATATTATATGTATCACTTGTATCTATCACAATATTATCATCTCTCTCTCTCTTTCTATTTCAATACACCAGAAACTGCCCTATAACTCCTCTTAATAACGATTTCTCTCCATCCTATGGTTGCCTGTAAGAGATTGCCTTGTGCGATAAGGGCGCTAATTGTACACATCACTTAGTTTTAAGTTATCTATTGTATTATTTACCTGGTGTACAATAAAGAATAAAGAGAAATATATATAATATAATAAAAAATAATTTTAATACGCAAAAGCACAAAAATGATACACGTGAGTGTAACGACACAAGAAGGCTTCGTAGTACGCAAGCGCAAAGACACGTGCTAGCATACGAAGATTAACTATACGAAGGAAACACTGTATACTTGTATTGAGGCTTACGCCAAAATTGCTTAATAATAATTTGAGACATATCACACGCGGCCGCCCGATACCAAACTAGGCAGAGCCTATACTTTGGTAACCAGACTGCTGATAAACATACTCATATATTACTAAATACATACATATTATAAAACAAAGCCCCCGCCACGTCTGTCTGTCTGTTCGCGATAAACTCAAAACAGATTTTCATATTCACCAATAGAAAGAGCGATTCATGAGGAAAGTTTAGGTATATAATTTGTTAAAGTTTTGTGTAAATTGGTTGAAATATGAAGATGGTTGTTGAAGATGTCTCTGTTATCCGTGCGAAGCCGGGGTGGATTGCTAGTTTATATAAATTAGTCCAAGACACACAACAAATGATCGACCACGATTATTTGTCTTGGGTAGGAGTCGAACCCACGACCTCTAGCTCAGCAGTCAGGATCACTAACCACTAGACCAACAGGCCACAGAAAGAAAAAAGAGTGTTAATTAATTTTAAATCAAACATGTTTGAACCATTATCTAAGCGAAAAAAAGCCATAGTCTGCGACTAGTATTCAACTAAGTAAACTGACGCATGACGTACATGGACACTCAAGTCCGCCTGTAATCCACTTTGTGAACAACGTTCGTGGGCTCTGACGCCATTGAACAGCTGATGGCTGTGTCTATTTATGTGCCGACATGTATACATGTAGCAGTCTCAAATGAATGCCGCTCTACCTAACTTTGTTTGCATCCATTGCATTTATTTACTACAAGTCTGTTACTGCTTAAACTACACATTATTCAAAATGAAAAAACTTATGACATAACTAGCTTTTGCAGTAGCTCTGCCGCTGGCTTCTCTCGAAAGTTATTTTTCTATCCCTCGGGAATATATTTTTGGGATGAAGGTAGGTAGGTATATAGTTATGCATAATTTCAAAATGATAACAAACTCATTTTCACATTTATAATACTAGCAGCACCCTGCGGTTTCACCCGCGTAAGTCCCGATCCCATGAGAATATCGGAATAAAAAGTAGCCTATGCGTTAATCCAGATCTCCAGCTATCTACATACCAAGTTACATCGCAATCGGTTCAGTGGTTTTTGCGTGAAAGAGTAACAAACATCCATCCACCCAAACTTTCACATTTATAATATTAGTGGGATTAGTTAGAATTAATTCAAAGATTTTTTACTTGTAATTACGAAAATTTTATACATCAGTTACTCTTAACTAACTGAAATTAAATCGAACGGCATTTATCTCTTTCAACTACGTATGTTTATGGGAATTAAAGCGATGGTTTAGGTACGCATATAACTTTGAACTGCCTGACATTAACTACATTACTTTGGCCGTAGTAACAAGCTGAGTATTAAGCGATGTCCGGTCTCCGTTGTCGAGTTCGTGAGGTTTCAAGGTTTCCATTTTTCCGTGTGCCGTCACTATAATCCTCACGGTGTCCCTATTAGGAAATGAAACAGTGATCCTTTTTGCAATGCAAACATATCAAAACAATCGTGTTTATTACCGTAAACATGTGTACTATTTATTTCTTTCTAATTTCTAAGCACTAGCACAAATGAAGCAAAATTGCCCTGAAATGAGTAGTGTGATAGTGCCCGCTGTCAGTAGAACCCGGTCCTACCTGTCGGCCGGTATCAGTGTCGGCTCTCTAGCGGTCATTTTTCGCGGGAAATTGTCCCATATCCGACGAACGCCGATACCTCATCGCAATTTCAGTTGTGTTCATCAAAATTGTTTGTGTTGAAGCCAGTGACGCGACAGCTCGTGAATATTCGGTGATTGACGTTACATTTTAAAGCTGATGCTTCGAAACTGTATTGTTATTTTTTGTTTTTTTCCCATAGTGTGTCGGTATTTTGTGATTTTTCTCATAGTATTGGTAGTTTGTGTGTGTTGTGTATAACACTGCAAATATGAAGGTTCGTAAACATGTTTGTAAAACGAATTTGGATGACATTTCACACACAAATAAATCCACTAGGACATAACTGCGGATGATAGCTAGTTATGCATAAATATCAAAAGGTGAACTAAACTTAAAACTTACACTAATACTGTCAAGCACTTTAATTAGAGTATGTAACCAATAAACCAACATTTATTAAATCGAGATGTTCACAAATATTAGATTCAGACGTCAGATTACGGAGTAAAACGTAATTATGTTCTTCATATTGATTCATTTTCATGTTGTGTATCAATGATTCTAATACAATTTGTATTGGTTTATCAAAAAACACATCTTTCTTTTTATTTTTTACCAGTACTTGTGTATGTATTACTTGTCTAGTAAGGTCTTGTTTTAGCATTAAGAATTAACTAACGTAACTAGAATTATCAAAAACTAAATGAAATAGTCATAAAATAAAGTCCTGTCCTGATTTAAAACTTTGAATATAGAATGCTAAATTATTTCCAAATCATTCCGTCCGCTTGAAACTATGAGTAAGTTTATATGATAAAATATACATTATTTTTGATCACCTTTCTCAATACCCCGTAAATATATTTACTGCAAACAAAAAACATTAAAAAGAATATCGAAGTTCTTAATCCCAATGTCACTTTCAGAAGCAAACTGTGTGTATATTTAACCTACATTTTCTGATGCCGATTGTAAATAAACTTCCCAGAAATGGCAAAAATGATCCTCTGCCAAGTTTTTGGCTGCAAATGGTTTAACTCATTGTGTCACTATATTATTTTGCATTGCAGATAGCACTCGTCTACATGGCGACGTGTTTACTAACCCCGGCTGGCGTGCCAACCGGCTATAAGTCGCCTGGCAATGCCTGCGTCCATTCACTAATGGTAGCTAAATGTGCAACTAAAGATTTTACTCCACGAAGACAAAATAACTATCTTGAATCATGCAGTCAATATTTATCCAGAAGATAAACTTCTGTAATTAATAATCACGAAACTCAAAGGAAATGTCGTGTACATTTTGATCATTAATCAATTAATAAACTTCAATTGTCGCTATTTTTAACACCCGACGCAAAAAGGAGGGGTGTTTTGAAGTGAAATCTACTTTGAGCACGTTGGGTACTGTTGGTCTGGGGAAGAGGCACTGAACTCGCGTGACCGTCACGCTCAGATACATATATACTTGATGTGTGTGTGTGTGTGGGTTGTTATGTTATGTTTTCACTTCTAACGTAACCTAATCGAGAGTGTATTACTTACCTATTCCTAATTTAAGAAAGTTTGCTCAGCCATTCGAAGATTATCAGCTCTTTTCCAATCGTTGAATTTCTTGTAACCATGTAAATAAATCATGGTAATTATTTTTAAAAGCATTTATCTTTTTTTTTCATTTCATTTATTTAAATTCCTATTGTTAATTCAAGCATAGCAACAAAAAGGTTTGATCTATACTTTATTGAGTATATTAAGAAAAAACCTTGATTATGATAACTTAAATCAGCGAAATTCATAAAAAGAATAAAATTAAGCTTAAAAAGATCCCTTCTATATCCATAGACGCTCTTAACCTACTTTTGAATTGTAGCATCGACCGTCTTTACGAGTATAGAGGATGAATTAAGTTTGTTGAATTTTTTCAGTCTACGTAACCAGTTACTAATATGATGAAATAGTCATGTATGTTATTTGTCTGATTTATATTCTTTAGAAAAAAATATGGTAAGAGTAGCAGTTTTGTAAAAGAAATTTTTTTTCAGAGTTTAGTGACCGGTAGAATTTTTTTTTTACCGGTCACTAAACTCACTCCAACTATTTGGATATTCCGAAAAAGAGTCGAATGGAGCTACAAAAACAATTAAAAAAACTATTAACAGAAAATTGTTAACGGATATCGAAACGTGAAAAATGAAAACTAACCTCCCAAACTGCTGTAATTAACTAATTTGAGCTGGCGTCAAACAAGTAGGGGCACACTAAAAACTTTTAACAACACATAGTAATCTCTTTTTACGACTTACGTAAATTGTTTTCATGTTTGTGTATACATACTTTTTAACTACGACTTTTCACTTTGGTGACTGTATAACTACGGCATGAAAGAGAAGAAAAACTATAACAGTTTTTTATCCAAAATCAAGTAATTTGACTAAAATTTAAAATTGATGTGTCAAACTAGTACCACCACCACCTAGTACATGAAAATTCAGCATATGTGTAATCCAGATGACCATACATACGGTGCAATAAAGCCAGTATGAGCTTACAATTCATATCGGTAAACCCCTCGAGATTGAGCATATTTTTGTTAATTAAAAAAAAAGGAGATTCTCAACTCTGCACCACATTTCTGAAGGTTTTGTAAAGTAAATTACCCTGCTTCTGTTTGACTCTGCCTCTTATCTGTTACGTGTTTTAGTCTCATTACAATATTGATAAACGAATAAAGTGATATGATGCGTAGGATTTTCTAGAATACTTTGGAACGACGAAAGCCGCGGTAAATCATCAGGTTCATGGAATTTAAATGATTATTCTCTTCATAAGAAATTTATCAAAACAAGTTATGAACCCTACTGGAAACTTCGCATTATAACCAGAATACCGATTTTCAATTCTGTTATTTTTTGTGTTCCCTATTTATTGTTCTCGGTCGACGGCGATGCGGATGAATACTTTTAGGACGCTTGTAATGGAATATTTTGTTAATTCATTTTGTAAGTTCATTATCTATATTCAACCCAAGGTAATCAAAAGCTTTTTAGGAAAAACAAATTAAAACATTATTACTATTATTGATTTAGTTTATACTAGCCGTATTAATCATTCTTGGATCAGAAACTATTTTCAGAATAACTACATACTATGTACCTTTACATTGTAAGCTGCATCCGGACAGCTTGCGCTGCAATCACATTGTGAATGAGACATCCACTTATTCAAGCTGTTTTCATGGCAACTTCGTAGCATTTACAGCGTAACAACTCGTCTGCTCACTGCACCGTTGCAATTTTAAAGTCCTATACGCCATTACGGCGCGGCTGTTTAAAACCGTACTGAAATGCTAGACTGACTTTTTGATTGCCAGTGAAACTGAATATGATATTTTGTTTTCAATTTATACAATTAAAGCATAATTTTCATACGTTGTAGAATTTTTCGAATTCTGTGCTAGTTCAAGCTACATTTTATGTACGAAAATGCACAATTTTATTTTTATTTTGGTAGTTGTGTTTCTTATTATGACTTACGCTGACTAAATATTTACGCTATTAGGCCTACAGATATCTATAATGATTACTGCATTACTAGTTATAATACTAACGATTAATCAAAGAAAAAACAGGAATTCTTTTTAAAGATATATAGAAACTCGCCTTTAGATGACGTGCTTTATATGGAGTATTATATTTCTTTATCAATAAGCATTGACTCAGACACCCTAGCCAAGAATTATGTCGTGTTGTTAACTATTATATAACTAAATAAAATCACTTTAGACACTTGATATTTCAAAAAGGCTATCAAACAAATTTGTAAGGTAGTGTCTATTGAATATTTCTATTAGTGCAATAGAAATATAAAAATAAGAGTCCTGTTGTAATATTATACATCAACTTGAATGATATACACCAACATAATTATAGGCTATGAAATTAAATCAATTGTTTTTATTCTTAGTACATCATGTAAAAATAATCAACATAATATCACTTAAAAACCTGTCTTGATGAAATAATGACATCATTCACCCATCATGGTTTCTAAAAGCCTTATATTGTCTTAACCACCAACAAAATTAAATTCGTTTGACATCTAATGCACTGAGGCTTTTTACTAAAACCTTTAAGTGCAATACTTTGAGTACATTTTGGAGAAAATTTAATTCGCAGAACTCGGTTAGCGTACTAACACTTTTATGTCCCGCTTTTGGTTATCTAAGGTTGCATTTTTTATTTGTTCTTTCACACTCAATTTTCTAACACGCTTTTTTATTACGTGAAGCTATCACGTGGTACTAAATATTACTTACTTGAAGGTCAATTTTAACCTACATCTAATTGTCTTATCGAAATGAAAATTTTTACGTATACGTAGTATGGATGATAATACTACAATTAGGCATCTTGGAACTGATAAGATGCTAGACCCACACGGTGGATAGTTGAACTCTTTAGTGGCTACTAGTAAGCCCCCGAAGAATATGGAATTGCTCTTTTACTTTTTGGAGCTTACTCTTTAAGAATCGATTTTAAGAAAGAAGAATCGAGTTTGAAAAAAATATGAAGAGTAAAATTTTATGAACGGAGGTCAGCGTAAATTTGTATTAATACATTCACTACAATCGAGGCCAATTAATCTGAGTCACCTAAAGATATTTTATGTGACCTGGATGCATTGCTCTCGAGTGTATTTTGTCAATGTCAAATGTTTAGAGCGATAAAATTTTAACATAAATTTTTTTCGTAAATTTCTTTCGACTTACTCGACACTTATTATTCAAATTTTCCTAATTTACTAAATACCTAAATTGATACATTGAAGCCTATGTGTTATTTTGATGTGTAAGCTATACTAGTGTAAAGTTTCATACCAATATCCTCTTAAACAACAACGTTTAATATCAGTAAGAGTAGGAGTACCTACTATATAAAGGTTTGTGTCATCGCACACATTTAGTTTTCCAACTCAAAACTCTGACTGACTCAAAACTCTGAGATTATCTGTTTTTGTTAATGTTACAAGAGCCTTAAAATAGAGAATACACTTTTAGCAAACGCAGGCACGTGACGGCTTTTTACCGACTAAAACCACTTCGTTTTCTCGGTTCAACAGTCACTACAGCGAAATTTGGAATCTTGATAATTGAATTATCCAATGTACAACAAAAATGACGTCACTTCTACGTTGCCATTAGTATAACTCCTCCTATCTAACTACGGTCTTCTCTAGGGTGGTGGGTATCCCAGATAGATGGGCCCTTTTTAAGACCTTTTTTCTATACTTTCATAAACACCATTGTATTTCTATTGCAGCACATGATAATACACAAGATACTGAAGTGAAAGTTCGTTTAATAATTATTGAGATATCTTTTCTGAGGATGGCGCCGTGTAGTCTTTTGCGTCTCGTGTTCTGAATAGCGGTCAGTGAACCCATGCCTTAGTAATCTCTCATATAATACGACCTTCGCTGCAAGGTTTCCTTGACTTAATCTTTTTAGTGGCAGTGTTATAGTGTCTAATAGAACTCGGTATTGCAAAAAGTGCTGTGAAATATTTTTTCTTTTGCAAACGGTAGATGGTAGAGGTATGCAGTTTATTTTTATTTATAATTATTCATTTAATATTTTTAATAAAACTGTTCTTTATGAAGTATAAAAGGAAGTGTCGGTGAGTGTCTGTATTTTTATATGTTCAGGTTGATGTCGAGGAGAATTATATTTTTTATTTTAACTAAAAGTTTTATTTTATATGGTCTTCATTTGTATATATAGTAGTCATATATCCAAATGTTAATTATTAATATTATTAACCTCTTTATTTATCATTTTTTTTTTAATAATAATAACTTGACACATTCACACACGGCCGTCTGATCCCAAACTAGGCAGAGCCTGTATTATGATAATCAGACTGCAGATAAACGTACGCATATATTTCTAAAAACATACATTTTGTAGCTAAATTACACCCAGGCACAGAACAAATGATCATGCTCATCACACAATTATTTGTCCTGGGTGGAATCGAACCCACGACCTCTGGCTCAGCAGTCAGGGTCACTAACCACTAGACCAACATGAGAGATGTCTTTAAATAATATATGTATTTCAAGACTTAGAAAACAGTGTCCCACCACCATCGCGCGCAAAATTAAAGCTTTCCGTGGTTAGGGCCTTAGAGATAGGCACCTCACTTGGATACTTGTTATTTATTTATTGTTGGTACTTGTTTATTATATATAAACTTTATGCACATTTGGTACATATGCGTACTTAATTCCTAAGGCATTCTCTACCAGTCAACCTTTGGGTGGTGCATAGAAATGAAGAATTAGTTGCACTTTATAAATTAAAAATTATGTTACAAAATTGTAAAATAAATGAAATACAAACTACTTAACCCTAAGCTCGAGAACTACCTTCTATATTAGGCCCTTAAACCGAATCTTATTTTCTGATGTTTACCCATAAATCACAAATGAACGAAACTTATTTTCGTCTGTCTCGGCGTCATCAGACTTTCGTTAATTCAACCGTAATCCGCTCTTATATCAATTCATAAAAATATCTGAAACAAAATAACGTCATACTAAAATATATATTATATAAAGCGAATGTTATAAATGGCCCATAGTCTCCCCGGCTATAAATACTACCACAAACCCGGTTAACCGTTGTAACTCGGTTACTTACGCCTAACTGGGTAATGCTTCAGCGCGAACGGTGACACTGAGTACGAACGCGGTTGGAGAGCTTACTACACTAGCGGCTTTAGTGTAGGCTTGTTTTTGATACTAGACAGATTAATTCATTTTTAAATAATCATTATATTAATACGTGAAGAGAATTATTTATACCCCTTTTTAAGAAAATTTCGAGAACCAAGTAACGTGAGTTTTGGAATATTTACAGATTATATATTGAAGAAGTGCAGAAAGCTAAAATTTATAAACAATATTTGCTATAAAGTTGAAAAAATTGCAAAAACGGGTACATAAAACTATAAGTGTTCAATTTATATTTTGGCCTCATATTGGTCATGGTACAAAAATCTATACAATGACAGGTCAAGTAATATTGGCCAATGATATTTAATTGGCAACCATGGTCGAAATTCGACCACCATCCAATCTCTATTTATGAAAATACAGGACTTTCTCGACAATGAATACGCTAAACTATAATATGTGCAGACTTGCATACAATTGCATTGAAATCACTATGCTCTCCGTAAAGTCAACACATTATAGTCACACACAAAAATTCACATACACTATTGAAATAGTGATTTCAAAAGTGCATGTGAATTTTGGGCTTATGTGTACGAAGCTTTACATTTACATTGTTCATATATTAACTTGACTGTTTTAAATAGTTATCTTATATTATTTCATTTATTGAATTAAAAATTTATATTCTTAAATACTTAGTGACATAATAAAATAATATGGCTTTTCGACGATTTAAAAACATCATAAATGTCGATTCGAATCGTAATCGTGAATCGATTTCAAAACGAAAACTCTGACCACCTTCACTTCTATTCCACGTAGCGTATGTACGTCAGAATGCGGTAGATTCAAGTCCCGGGTATGGGCTGTGACCTCCAAATGGCATTACGCCCACATAACGCCATGGATGGCGCCGCGCTGTCGCAGACTTATCTCCCTTTTCGCAAGGATCGCAAGGACACGCCACTGGCGGCACTCCAGACACTGCAGAACTGTTACGTAACAACACGCTCATTAATACCAACCGAACAAATATTTTGGTGGAACTTGTGTTCGTTTCTAAAAACATCGTTCTATTTTTAAAGTTATTGTGTGTAATATGGGAATTGTTCTTTTTTGTATTCTAACTATTTATTACAAATATTGTATTTAAATCATATTTATCCGGTTAATCCTTATTGGTAATTAATTATATTATGGTCATGAATTCACATTCACACTCGGTTAAGCCTATCTTACGGAGACCGCGAGCGATGTTAACCAATTCAATTATTACCTACCTAAGTATAAAATAATATGACCTTAATGTACTATAAAATAAAAATAAAAAACATTTTAATGTAGTCTTATTAACAGACGACGTTCGCGTGAAATTTAAAAGCCTTAAACGTAGCCTTTGCGAGTGTAATGTCCAGTTGTGGACGTTTTAAATCTGAAAATAATTAGTTGACGATAGTACGGTATTTTCATTTGTGAACTCACGAGTTCTCTTCATCTTCGAAATACACTAAAAAGGTGCCTGCATACAGTACTTGACAATATTCAAAACATTCTTGTAGTATCAACCCCAACAGTTTAACCATCGGGTATGACTAATAATGAAAATATTAAATACGTGAAGTTTACACGCTACAGTCTGCAGCGACGCGGCGCACGTCGTAGTCATATTCTACGAAACACCCACGCTTTCTTAGTCGTATACGTCACTAGGATTTTAACTAACTTCAAGAGCTTATTAGGTACATACTGAAGTTAGGAAGCATTCAAAATTATACTAATTCTTCTTCCTAGTCTTATTAATAATTATAGAAAAGTATATTGGGAAACTTACTGTGGCCCTCATACCCTATTTCCTTTGTAATATAAACGCGTTTGCTGAAGCACGTTGGTTTTAGTGAAGTATATTTACATTGGCTTACTTACGCACCAGTTCCTTCTTATTGGTAAACCAATTTCAAATTACAGAATATACAATATAATAATAATAATAACTTCACACATCTCACACACTGCCGTATGTTCCCAAATTAGGCAGAGCCTGTGCTATGGTAACCTGACTGCTGATAAACATACTTATATATTTCTAAATACATACGTAGTATAGATAAATTACACCCAGACACAGAACAATTGATCATGCTCATCATACATTTATTTCTCCTTGGTGGGAATCGAACCCACGACCTCTGGTTTAGCAGTCAGGATTACTAACCAGTAGACCAACAGGCCAGTCACAGGATATGACTATTATTAATTTTTTTAACTAACTGAATGACTAAATATCAGTTTTCCTATGCCTAGCTTCTCATAGACAGCCGCATATCCAAACGTAGAAATAATATAGATCAGTTTTTCGAAATATTTAGTACTTAGACTTCCCAATCCCCTGTCACCGGAATTCGTGATAGTTGGGACTGAGGTACACTGGATTTTAGGTTACGTCTAATTTAGCATTTGTATTATTGCTTATTGCTATTAATTATTATTGCACTCTATAGCACAGCGAATCTCTGCAGTTTATGAATCCGAGAGGTGGTCATTTTATATCAGAAGCAAGTCCTACGGTAACATTAATATGGAATATTGTTTCTGCTACTATTGTCATTGAAAATGTATTATATTGTCGTAAATAACAAGAGGAGATTTCTCTACATACAACGTATACACAACTCTATTTTCGATTGTGTTACGTAAATCACGACCACGAAAACAACAGTGTATTAAACCTTTAAGTCATTGTTATATTGGAGGTTATTGTGAAAGCATAGGTATGTAAATACATTTTTTTTAAAGCATGCAACTACTCTCATGCGATATTCAGGAGATCGAGAGAAAGGTATTTGCAGTACGTGACTGTCTATGCCGCTAATACTTGAAAATATTCTTCCCTAAAAAACTCTGCCAACAACATCGAATATTATACACAACAATAAATAAAACAATAACAATTAACATCTTTTAATAAACCGTTGATATTGCATTGAATATTACGCTTACAACTTCATGATACTAAGTTTGTTGCTTTGATATTTTACCTGTTGGTTTATGAAACTTAAAGTGTGTATATAAAAATGACAGACCATGTATAATGTTGCACTTTGTTGAGGGATACTCACTGATGTTACCGAGTTACTGCAATGATAACAAACAAGACAACTTATCCATGTAATTTCTAAAAAAAGAGCCTACATAAATAATATCTTCTGCATACGAATTTCGTTCCCTCGACAGAGAACAGCAGTCAGATTGGCGCCGTCGCAACCGGTCACATATCTAATCTAAGCTATTTGTACCAAGCAAAGAGCAAATAATATTAGTCGTATGATAATAACAGGTATCCTAACCTCTACAGAACGTTGAAAACATGTTGAAACACGAATAGATGTATACTTGGGTTATCACATCTAATATTCATTAATTTTCTTGATTTCCTTTGCTTAAACTATAAATAACTCGTTCTATGTATAAATAATTATCATGTAATATATGTATTTTATTGCCCATAAGTATGTATATTGTATTTCGCAAAAGTTAGTTTGTGTTTATTTAAAAACATTGCCAAAATATCATTTTAAATGTAACAGTGGCTAAGGTTTTAACTAGTTCAGTCGCAGGCTGTGGCCTATTTTTGCGCGCGGCGCCCGATCGTCGCGAAGAACGGCGCCGTCTCGTCTCTCTAGTCTTCCAAAAAATGAGATAACTGGGCGCCTTGGAACGTACCCAGGAGATTTTTTGTCTACCAATATAGGCCTCGAGGTCACTTCACATGTTAATCGGTCGGGAAACCCTATGGTGCTCAAATTATTATAATCAGATCGAGTGATCTTTCTCTCAGCCGCTCATTCACTTCGGTTATTCCACTAAAACGTTGGTAAGTAACTTTTCTATTATTAGCGTGAACTATATCTAATTATAATTAGGGGTGTTTTTGAATGCCGGTCCACTTCGATAACAATAAAAATGTATGTAATATCGAGTTTTATCTAAAACGGCTTTGTACTTTGTACTAGTAACTTTCGAATATACCACCTATTATATAACAGCGATGTTGTATTTTAAAATTACATAGTGCTAATAATAATGCTAGTACCAGTGAATACCATAAAGTGTTGAGAACATCAGAAAACGTCAGGATGTATAAGCTTGAAACTTTATTTTTAAATTGAAAATATAGACTTGAAACTTAACGGCAACAAAAAAATTTAAATGATGTTGCTTAAAACTGAGCATCAACACGTCTTTTGTTAACAGGGTACCCTTTTAATGTCATTGCCACCGAGAACCGGTAATCAATACCCACCGTAAATATAGTACTTTAATATCCCTAATATAATGTACAATCAAAATGCTAATTGTTATTGAAGCAATATTAATAATTTATCTCTTCGAATCGATAGTCCAGCGTGAAACCCTTGGCTCCTTGGAATAGTTTCTTAATGCCTAAATCTTTAAAAAACCGAGAAAAGGGAACATACTCGTACATTTGACTAAAACATAAAATTAGTTGGCCGAGTTTTCAAATGTTTTTTTTTTCTATATTTTACACGAAATCTTTACCAATGCAAACGTAGCCGAAATTCTGGGAGAAACCTCGAAAAGTTACTCATCGAGGTAAATAATTAATCTCTATCGATGATCGGAAGCAAAAAAAAGTAATGCTTTTCCTTCATTTATCTCCTCCAGAGATACTTCCTGTCATGGAATCAACGTTAGGATAAATGTAACGCTAGTGATGTAAGCTTGTTAGGTACTTTGTTCGTTATTCAAATTTTCACCGTATTTTTTATCAGCCCTCATATCTATGAAAACTCAACTTGTAAATGTACAGAGCTAGCAACACGCGATTCAAATGGTGTTGCAACAGGACCCGATAAATGCATCCGTGCAATATAAGCTCATTCTGATTTGCCATCATACCAATATTTTCAAGAAACACAATACGTCTTTGAAGTACTCGGTATATTCAAATGCTGTATCTATCTGTGGAAAATAATGTATCCGTGGCGTTGTTTCGCTGAAAGTTCACTGAACATTCGCAATGTAACACAGTTCAATGAACCTGCCGTGAAATTTACCTACAAGATTGATTGCTGTAGCAGTCGCTTTTGTTAGATCCACCATCGCCCACTTTCTGTTGCTTATGTATGATTTAGTGACTGACAATTTACGATAGTTAAGTGGTCATTATTACTCCCTTTTCTAGTCCAAGGACAGTAGAAAACACTTCGAACTAAATTGATTTAAGATCCAGTATCATTAGCATCGTTAAGTCTTTGCATTTGAAATAATAAGAGTTTATGATTGAGTTGTTTATAGTGGTGGAATATTTTCTCTTGCATATTTTAAATATAAAATTGACAGAATATGACTGATTTGAATTATCTTTAATCAATTCATTTGAATTATCAATTCAATCGTATGATTGCATTGAATTTCAGTGTGCTTTGGTATTGATTTGAATCACACGCAATTCCGTTCTGACTTCAAATCTTGCTCACACAATTAGTCATTCGGATACCGTTATTCAGTGGTTTGTGATGTTCAGCCAACTCTGGTTGCACTAAAAAGTATTTTAATTGAAGTAAGGCAAAACAGATCCCTAACTTAATTTGAAGCCGCCTAAATGGGAAAACCTGCTTAATGTGGCGTTTCCGATGGTGAATAATAATATTATAATATTGTGAGATATATTACACATCACCATCTAGGCTCAAACTAAGCAGGGTTTGTACTATAGAGAACACGAATAAACATACATCGAAATATATTTTTTTGTAAATACATACATATTAGACATATTAATGCATATAAATATTTGCACTGGCGTGGCAGTCGAATGCTCTACCGCCGCGCCACAGATTAGGTTTGTTCGAGTTAATTTCTCGTCAGCACGAGTAACATTAGTAGTGTTACCAACCGCAAACTGTCAGATGATCAGTAGTAACACTTCATTTAATTAAAAAAAAACTAATAGAGGACTTCAATGTACTTGGGAATCGTAATATTATAAAATATAGATTTGATGTTTTTGGAATAAATTTTGTTACAGGAAAATTTATCCTAACTGGAGGACGGGTTAATTTATACTTTAACCTGAACTGTGTTCACGTAAAATTTTTTTTTTTTTTTTAAATTTATACGATTTTAGTAACTAACAACACAATCTGACAATTTTCTCGACACAATACAAAATCAAAATTACCCTAAACTTTCGGGAATTTCATATATTTTTTCTGTCTGTGAAAATAGGACTCTTTTACAAGTATTAATAAAATATTTTACAAAACCCGTAAATAACGATGCCGTGCTCCCTCACTCACTTAATTGTCATTACACCTTTCGCCAATTTCAATTCCTATGTCACAATATTCTTAAAAAAGTAAATTAAAAAGGAGACCTTTTACAAAACACGATAGCATTTTGCAATTTTTGACGTCGTTAATCTTTTATACAAAGTGCATGAAATGTCATACGCATATCTTACCAAATGTAAATTATTAACAATGTAACATACCCCCGACTTGAAAATCTCTACTACGATTACAAAAGAGCTGATGATCTTTAGACGGCTGAACATATGTTCTTGAATTATAACTTACACTCTTGATCAAGTCACTTTTTAAACAAAAAAAAGCGTGAAGAACTAAGTTCATATACATACATTTAATGGATTGAATAAATTGTATCAAAATAAGTACTTATAGGTAAATATTGTAGAAAGTTGAAATTTAAATTGCGCCATCTGTGAAATTTGCCTGAACTAATATATGGATAATTAGTATATAACAAACATCAAACTACAGTAGTATCGTGCAGAATCCACAGATGGCGTAAAAATAACTATAGCAAGAAGTGTCGGAAAAAAGTCGTATTACACTTTTTTCGCTCTCGCTCTCAGAACGTGTAACGCGCGATAAGAAACTTCCAAAAACGAATTCAAAATCGGTCCATCCGTTTAAGAGCTATGATGCCACAGACCTACAAATACACACGTTAAACTTATAATACCCCTCATTTCTGCGTCGGGGGTTAACAAGAGGGTATTTTTATTTAGTGTTTATGACTAAGAAACAACCTTTTTTGTAATATGCATTTAAAACATAAATTAGTAAAGTGACCACGTAACGGCGCCGTCATGTACCATAAAAACTGGAAACAATGGAAAGTGGCCAAATAAACCCCATTGTTAAATCCTTGAATAAAATCCACTTGGCAATATTACACTGCGTTTTATCTCATACTGTGTAACTACTTGGCACAAAATAGCTACGTATGTATATAAAATAGTTAACGTTTGTCTGGCATAAAGACGACCTAGATAAAAATAAAAATATATTATTGTAACGGCGATAAATAGGACGCTATGCTGTAAGGATAGATGTAACGTATACATTAATATTAAATAAAAATATTTGCCCAATCGTTGCCAAGATACTAAAATCGTAGCCAAAACTGTGTGCCCATATTCACAACTAATATTTACAGTACTTGGGTAACCAGTGTTTTTTTTTTATAAAATAGCGTTTTTAAAAGACATTTAAATAGATTAACTTAAATAGCTAAATCTTATCTAAATACAAAACTTGATCCAAATCGTTGTAACCGTTTAGGAGATACACGAAATATACATCTATACTAATATTATAAAGCTGAAGAGTTTGTTTGTTTGTTTGCTTGAACGCGCTAATCTCAGAAGCTACTGGTTCAAATTGAAAAATTCTTTTAGTGTTGGATAGCTCATTTATCGAAGAAGGCTATAGGCTATATAACATCACGCTACGACCAATAGGAGCGGAGCAGTGATCATAAACGCAGGTGATACTGCGGGAACGGCTAGTGTTTATATATTTACCTGCATTAATGTAAACGCCATACTATTTTTTTTTCTACATAGACATATAAAATACTTTGCACATCAGTACAAGGATTGTAACTAGCCTGACTGGCCTGTTGGTCTAGTGGTTAGTGACCCTGACCGCTATGCTTATAGGTCGTGGGTTCGATTCCCACCTGAGTCTGGGTGTTCTTTGTGTCCGTTGTTTCTATGTTTGTACAGTCCCCCGCGACACAGGAGTAATTCCTAATGCGGGAGTTGTCTTTTTAAGAGATAAATATAAATGCTTTAAACTGCAGATCACATCCGAATGAAGTACATATATAGGTATATACTCGTAGTTGTGGCTAATCTCAACAATTTCAAAATTGTTATTTAATACGATTTGCTGACCCTATCCACTTGTGATCACACCTGATACCAGTATATACAAACAATACCTCATAGCAGAGCTTGTAAATACCGGTATCAGTTCGTCTTATCTGTAAGTTTACTCAATGACATAATGATAAAAAAACTATAGTAGTACCTATTATAAGCATGTATAATAGTTATAAGTATTATAAATATATTTTATGTCATTTAAAATGGACTTTAGAAACTAACTTTTTTTGGAAATTGTAACAAAAAAAATCAGAGTCTTATTAACGGTCGTTTTTAACCGACTTCAATGCGGTTCTATGTTCCACTGTATATTTTTTTATGTATGTTCACTGATTACTTAAAGAGGCCTAGACCAATTTGAAAAATTCTTCTTTTGTTTGAAAGGGTATACTTCCCAGGTGGTCCCATGGTCATCAAGTCAGGATCTGATGATGGGATCCTGGAGAACTCGAGGGAACTCTTCAAATTTTATAGGCGCACTTGAAGCGATTTAAGCGTTTTGAAGCGCATTGAAGTCGGTGATACTTTTTTTAAAACATAATTAAGCTGACTATAATGTGAGTTTGTATGTTTATTACGATTTAGCACCTTAATTACTCAACCTATTATCGTGAAAGGATTGATAACGAGGTAGCCGAGGGTACAGAAAAAGTATATAGGGTGCCTTCATCCTAAAAAAAGCAATGTTCCCCAGGGTTACAAAATTAACTTTCACGCGTGTGAATCCGCGGGCAAAAAACTATTAAATTAAATATCTCAATATGAGAACTTCTATTACAATTCGCGCCTAACTTTCTTGTGGATGTATACCAATACCCAACACTAAATGAGCGTAGCTGACGGCCCTGTTCATTAAGTTTGCTAAAAGAACTTTCTAGTCAAGCGACTCACACCGTTAGAGTGAGACGTAATGAAAAAAAAAACAAAACGAGCTGCAAAATAGGTCTAGGTAGTCTGTATAAATAATTTACTAACAAAAATCCTTTTGTAATAAGACCTTAAATGAAAATAAATCTCTTTTCAAAACCCTAAAGCATAGTTTTAAATACGATATGCGATCAAAATGTTCGAAGTGATCTATTTGAAATAAACTTAATGAAATAAATGTTATTTTTCACTACGAGCATATTTTTGTAGCAATTATGGCAACACTGGTTTTAAAAACAGGCACAGACCAAACAGTTCAGAACCCTTTGCTATAGCTTTAGTGTTTTATTAAAAAAATGATAAGCTTTTTCAAAATAAAAATTATCATGCTCGAATTTCAACCAGTACGCAAACACTAGTTTTAAAAATAGAAAGTCATAGACATCATCTAAAGTAAAAATATACAAAAGTGCGGGTAGATGTATCAAACTCATACCAACATAATTCTCTAATGTCATGGTAGTTGAAAATAACAGGACTAGCGTTATCGACATTACGTTTACTGATGTCAGCAAATAAACATATTTTATGATAAATGGACGTACTCCAGACATGCCGTAAGTTGTTTATTTTTCTTTTGTGTTGATCTTGTTGTAGGATATTTTACTTTCCAAGGTAATCAATTAGGGTCCAAAGTGCATAAAAAAATTATTGGTATACATACATCGCTTACTGTCATGTACGGTTTCCTCACGATATTTTTTTCATCGTTTAGGTAAGTAAAAATTAATTTCTAACAATCTAACATCCGCAGATGCTAACAGCGCTCAGAAATCATAGCTGTTATGGGCTATATTTTTTTTTTCATGACACCGGAAAAGTTATATTCCCTATTTTGACAGGTAATTTTAGGATGTAAGTGATGTTGTTTTGGCAAAATTAATATATATAACAATATTTCGTTGTAATAAATGTAATAATGTCAATGTGTGTAAGATATTTTCAATATCAAATATTTTTATGTATACTATATGGATTAATTAGTATAAATGAAAAAAAATTTACAAATATCTCATTAAAATTTATAAATGTTATCTAAATTTAACGATAATTCATTTCTTTTTCTTTTAATATGTAAATATTTAAATCCTGAAATATCTTACTCTGTCAGAAACTAAATTTTTTTTATATTTACGATCCTGTTTACATTTCTGTTAACCTACTAACTCCTCTTTTTATTAATGTACTTGAAATCACGGCCTATTCCAGTATGTCCGGTATACTCCAGTGTCGTATCATATATTTTACCAGGCGACTCGACAGACGTTGTCCTACCCGAACGTAGAATTTTCTTTTTGGTGTCAATTGATTTCGACAATAAAACAAATGAACAAATCTTCTCTTCTTCAAATCTTTAAAAAATAACAATAAAACTTAGGTCGAAAAGTAAAAAAATATGTTCTTTAAAACCTGGTTGCAGCGCCACCTACCTGGTCCAATTGTATATCTAAATCATCCACGGACCGCAGGAATCAAAACCGGTCCAAGAATTATTATACATATGGATATAGATTTAGCATTATACTGTAATTTTAGTGTCATAATTCAATCTTTTACGTGGGAGAGCCATGCTTCGGCACGTATGGGTCGGCCCGACTCCACTCGATACCACGGCCTCACAGAAAACCGGTAGTGAAACAATGCTTGCATTGCTTTTCGCCGCATGAGTGAGGTTACCGGAGGCCCTAACCCTTCCCTCTCCCCTATTCCCGTCTTTCCCCTCTCCCCCTCTCCTCCCCCTCTTCCCGCTCTGCCCCCCTTTTCCCCTATTCCCACCTTAAAGGGCGGCAACGCACTTATGACTCTTGAGTTACAGGTGCCCATGGGCGGCGGTAGTCATTTACCATCAGGTGACCCGTCTGCTCGTTTGCCCCATAATAAAAAAAAAAATCTTCATAACTGCTATATTATTAGATTTTTATTTTTTTTCAGTGCTCTTTGTTACTACTTTTTGAAGTCGGTTTAACTACGTTTTTTAAGTTTTTAACGGTTAGTACCACAGTTGGGCCGAAAGGTGGTCTATGCTGAGCCATGTGCACTACTTTCAAACAAATCCTGAGAAAACACGCCAACCCAAGTATTATAATTAGCAAATTCAATATTCAACTCAGTTCTATGAATTCATAGTTTTCCATTTGTGTAAATTTGATGTTAAGTCTGTTAACTGATCAATATTACTGTTTGCTTTATTATAGACAATTATTTTCTTACAACCTTATACTGGCATTATAAATTGCTTAGAGCTTATTACACAAAAATCAAGTATAACGTACTTTTATAGTCGAATCAGCTTCCAAATCTGAATGCACCTAAAATTAAAAAAAAAACAGTCAGTCGTAGGACTGCACGTCAGAAATGAAAACATAACTTCACAATGTATTTGCATATACATACACACACACATCTGTATATATTATTAAGTTAAAAATAAAAAGTAGGTAATAACATATCTAAATGTATACATAGGGTACACTGGAAGTTTTCCGGCTCCGTCTTACGAATTTTCGATCAGGTCACGTGTCCTGACGCGAGTTTAACATTTTTTACCCATCCCAAAAAGTGCACAACGCCGCTAAAGAAGCTTTCACTTCAAAAAAAATGTCCGTTCTAAGTTTTGCAGACGAAGCGAATACACAGCCCAGTATCATAAGACCGACATTTTGTAGCGCTATACTCATATCCAGACGACAATAACTCGAGTGTTCTGACTAATGATGCGGCCGAAGGGCAAGATTCGCCGATGTCCTTACTCGCGGCCGATCACTCGACCTACCCCCTGTCCCCGCCTCATCTCACCGCACCCTTCTGCCTCGTGCCTCTATTGTCACGATGAGGTTTTCGTTTGTCTATTCTATCAAAAGTATATAAAGTTTTCATAACATGAGATTTTAAGTGTGATTAACGTTTTTGTATTGTTGTTTGCTTGTGAAGTTATACTATAAAGAATTGTTTTGCTATTGTTGGTCACTGTGTTCGATATAGAGGGTTGTTGTACATTCGTCACAATGTAAATTCGTCACAATTCAAATTTATGTAGTAAATTTCCAATATATTCATTTTGATAATTGTAAATTCGTCACATTGTTTTTTTTTTTCATATAAGATTGCATAGATAAGATGAGCGAACGCGTGAAAGCGTGTGCAGGAGTATGTATTTATATATTATATATTTCATTTCGAGTGCTAAAAACCAATAACTTTGCTTGCTATCGCTACTTTAAGCAAAAATACTGTAAAAATGAGGATTTGTGCAAATTTACAATAACCCTAACCCTACCTGTGACGAATTTACAATATATTTTTAATGCATGTGACGAAATTACTTACAAGGTATGGTTTTTTACAAAATGTGACAAATTTACTTTGTGACGAATGTACAACAATCCGACAAAGATGTAGGGTTTATTATTGTTACTTTGTTCTGTAACTGCTCTGTCGCGTTGGTGGAAATTTTGTTAATCAATTCACTATCCCTCGTGAACTGTTTCTTTTTTGTGGATGAAAGTTACCCCATATCTTTTTCTGTACCCCGTACAAACCTGTATGCCGAATTTCATTATTGTCCGTTGAATAGTTAACGCCTTAAAGCATAATAAACAAACCCACATTCGTATTTATTATATTAGTTAGGAAGCTAGTTAGGATTGGGCAGAAGCTATCCAACTCAGATCATAGATAAAACAATTCCTTACCACGGTATATTCCACTATGTTCACCTGGGTGATATCACCGGGGTGAAAAAAGTAGACTTTTTGGTTTCCTCATTTCACCTTGGAAGAATTTCACCTAGGTGATATCTTCCAGGTAAAATAATTTGACATAAGCGGAGTTTCCTTGTTCACCTTGGAATTGATTCACCCAGGTGAACAAAGGCTACTTTTTTTTTCATCTTATGTACTTTTTCACCCACATATAACCATCCGCTTATGTCGAATTATTTCACCGTGAAGATATCACCTAGGTGAAATTCTTCCCAGGTGAAGGAGGAAAGGAAGAAGAAGGTGAGGAAACCAAACCATTACTGGTACCGGTAATCACTTACCGTCAGAAACAGGTACCAGTATAATTACCATCAGAAATGTATTCCAGATTCCACAATCGGGCAGTTCCAATTCTTTTTATATTAAGTTAAAAGCAATTTTGACACCACGCAACGATCAGGCTAAAGCAGTTAATTATATGGACGTATATTGACGAGTGTCTCAGGAGCTAAGACTACATATCGATCTATTAACAGAGTTGAAAAAATCATGCAACTAAAAGACGCTACCAACTATTCCATTGAATTTTTAGTTTGCCTTAGTGCACCCGCTCGGAGTGCCCATGCTTCCTTTAAGAAATATAAGTCCTCCTAAATTATGTAACGGTACCAGATTAAAAGTCAAGAGTCTACAAGCAAACGTTGTTGCAGCAGAGGTTTTTACAGGTTCCATCATAGAAGATAGGGTTTTAATATAACAGTTAATAGTTAATAAGTTTATCGGTAATAGTTTTAAACCCGTACAGTTTCTGGTGTTATGTTACGCAATGACCATAAACAAAGCACAGGGACAAACTCTTTCAGTAGGAGGCGTAGATTTGAGTGTGTGTTGATTTTCTTACGGTCAGCTATACGTGGCTCTTTCCCGAATTAGTAATTCAAATAATTCATAACATACATACCGGGAAATTCAAGTCAAGACTTATGATGTGGTTTATAGAAAAGCGCTATTAGCATTGGTTACGGCTCTGTTTCCAGGTCATTATCGAATCAACTATAACCTGCTTAACTAAGAAACACTAAAATAACCGTGTAAAATTGCTTAATTATGCTAACGAAGACAGATTCACGTTGCGTTTTATAACGGGGTGAGATAGAACTACATCGGGGGCACACCTTGTCAATAATAAAACCCGCGATGTCCGACGTAAGTTTCAGGTAATTTAATGACTTAACTGGTTATTTAAAACATGCAACACTTAAAAAAAATTTGACAGCGGTAAACTGATAATGTACCTGCAACGTCCTAATACTAATGCGTTTTATCATTTAATCCAAATTGAATGCTAGTACGTGGGAAACTCCATAAATATTGCGGCACGTAAAGAAAAATGTTCCATAAACCCAACTTTTTTTTATTAAATCTTTTCAAATAACTCTCCACCACTATTTATGCAATGTTTCATGCATCTAAATCAATCTTCGAGATACTTTTTCTAATGCGACTCAGACACAGCCTGCTCGAACACAGCTAGCGTTATATTTCGGTGAAGCAAACTGTATCCCTTTGAGTAGATTTTTTATTTTGGAACAAAAATAAGTCACATGCTGCCAAATCGGGGCTGTCAAAAGGACGACACAGAAGTTTGACCGGTGTGCTGTCCAGGAAGTCCCTCGTTTTGAGTGCCAAGGGCGCAGGTGCTCGCTATTTATTAGAGCAGTGACCACTTCTGGCAAGCATTTAGTAATATACCAATCGGCACTAATGTTACTTTGATCCTATAAAGGTATTGACTTCAGATGTCCTGTCATAGTGAAAAAACAAGCGGCAAAAATCTTCTCCCGCTTTTTGATACCTTAACTTTGGTAGGCCTTGGCTCATTTCTTAACAGCCAAACTGTTGGTTGGCGCTTAGTTCCTGGATCGTATTGGTAAATAAAAGATTCTTCCGCATGGTACAATGTCGTAAACGTGCCGAGACAAGCCTGCAACAAACTTAGCTATCGGATTATCGCACAATTCCATGTGACCCGCTTCTGAACGTCGTTAAAATTGTGCGGTACCCAGTGGAAACTAGGCTCCTCCTGTGAAGGAACTCATGTAAAATCTTGTAACCCTTCCTGAATCCATCTTCAATATGTACCGAATCTCTTTATACGTGATTCGCCAGTTCTCTTCGATGATTTTTTTAATTTCTGATACGTTTTCTTCCGTAACCTCCGTGGCCACCACATCTTTTTCATCGGCCAAAGTGCTCTTCTTCTTCAATCATGCTGAAAATCGAAGGGCCTTCGTCTGCAGAAGCAATTTGAAGTCTATCAAATGATTCTTTCGGTTTAAGGCCACATTTGGAATCGTGAAATATCATCGCGCGAAAATGTTCTCGACATAGTTGTAATACATTTTTAGTGAGACACGATAATTACCTTTAGTTTTGTATTAAAATGGGAAAGGTAATGTGGAATGATCTTATTTTTAAAATAAAGTATAATCTACCAGTGTTCCATACATAAAACTCTTTTTTGCAAAACTTTCTGAGTGGCCTGGTAATTACAGATAATAATTTTGATGCCCTAATTAGTAAGATGTCTAATATGGTATTAGTAAAGGAATGTCTTTAGTTGGAATCCACTAATTAGTAACTAACGTATTTCCGAACGAAACCGTCGAGTTATTCTTAGTAGGTGGTGACCTACATTTGTAGAAGTGTAGGGGTCAGTTACATTAGGCGATGAACGCGGACACTCCCGATTTGCAAACTGATGTATATGTACGTATATATTGGAATCTATATATAGTATGTACCTCTTGCTATTACTCGCAAAGGTGCACAAAAAGTAAAATCGATTGACTTGAAATTTTAACAACCCGTCGTTCGTGTTGTTAAAACAAAAAAAAAGCAACAAAAAAAAGACAAAACAATAAAAAAACTGAAAGACTAAGCCTGACTTGATGCGACCTCTCACCACCAAAAAAACTACTATCAATGGTATAATTTGTACCCTGTTAATCCTATTCCCCCTTTCCTCCCGTTGCACTTGGACTTCTTGCGACCTCTCACCACCAAAAAACTACTATCAATGGTATAATTTGTACCTTGTTTATCCTATTCCCCCTTTCCTCCCGTTGCACTTGGAGTTCTTGCGACCTCTCACCACCAAAAAAACTACTTAAGTACTACACTTACTAGACGCAGTCTTCTTTAGTGTACTAACTTAGTAAGTCGGCCATCTTGCTCCTTCATGTTTATATTGCCTGGGTATTACAATGTTCATACTTCTTTTGGCGCGTTAGGGAAAAATTATGAGAGAAAATTTTTGCGATGTGCGCGCACACCGTCACGAAAAACCGACACCCTGAAGGTAGCTAGTCAACATTTTAGTTTTTCAAAAAAAGTTACCAACTTCACGTGTTTTGTATCAGTCCGATTAAAATATATATAAATATACATAAATATATATTTTTTCAAATAATGTAGCGTGGTGACTGATTTTTATTTATAATTTATTGATTTAAAGATAATTTAATGTGATTATAAGTGATAAAAATGGTTTGTACATATTACTTTGAATACGTTTGTAGAATTTGAAGTTAGTTGGTGGTATGTATTATTTATGATGATATTTAAATAAACTAAACTATTTAACTAGCGCCAAAGAAGTATAACTTCTTACGTGCGTACATAAGTACACACACACTTTTTTTATCCACCTTCATCAACGTACTTCCTTACTTCTTATTATGGTGTTCAATATTGGTCAGGAAAACTGTCATAAAGTTATAAACTTTCTGCACCAGACACTTAAACAAAAGAATGACTGAAACAACCATATAAACAAAGAACAAAGTAATTCCGTTTTACTAATTTAAATCCCGAAATTCTGAAACAACTGGAAATTGGTAAAATAAGTTTAATTTAATTTGTTTATTTATTTGGGAAAAACAAACAGTTATACCTACACTCATCTTAATTAAGATAGGTTCAATTTTATATTAAATATAAGTATAACCCACAGCGTTAACCACATATTGTACAACTTTAAATTATATCAATTTAGAACTTTAAGATTTAATAACATGAAAATTAAAGTAAATATTTTGAAAATGTATAAACATGTCCTCACAACGCAAGTATCTGATAAATAAAAAACTCTTGTAACTTAAATTCGCTTGGACGTATATCACCTCCGTGCTCCTACAGCTGACCTTTAACTCTGTAGGACAGGATACTAGAAATGTCGAAACTGTCCGGTTAAGGAATCGTCTCTGAAGCATTGGTTGCGTAATGACTAAGGCGTCAGACTTGAGGTTGTGTGGTTGCAGACAATGAAACAAAAATTATAAACTCTTTTAAACACGCGTGCAGTAACATCGGCTTCGATTAAAATGAACCTATTTTAAAAAATAGGTGACACGAAACGAGTAAAAAACTGTTGCCACATTCTCGTTGATGTAAACAGTTCACTTCGCTAATATCCCACGAGACACAAAATAGAACCATTATGTACCTATGTTGTTTCTAGGGTTGTAGCTAGATTTGAGATAGAAATTATAGTTCTTGTTTCAAGTACCTTGGATTTCCATTTATAGAAAAACCTAATTAAAACAAGAGAAAACATATTAAATTTATTTGTACTACTTCTAATATCTTTAAGACCAAGTGCTAAATCCGAGACGTCGCCAAGCTCCAACGATCAGTGCAGTTCGATCAGACCTTTAAGCACATACATAATATATATATTTTTACCTTTACTACCACACAACCTACCATGCACATAAAAAGCAGCTAAACCGATTTACTTATTTTTAAAGTCGGTTAAACATATCAAGTCTTTTAATGTTTTATATAGGTACTCTTTCTTTAATAACAATGTTAGCAATAAAAAATACGACCTGCCTCTTTTTACTTGTATAAACCTAATAGTGAACCGGATACATTGAATTCAAAGTGATAGAGACTCATGTGTTTCCATCATATAAATCTATATGTTATATGCTATAAAAATACTTTTTTTTAATAATGTTTAAATTTTCTATTGGAAATCTGTGGTTAATAAAATATCGCACTCTGTGGAATGTTTAAGAAAATACATTTTTCGCAACAGTATATTTTATTCTATGAAAGGAATGATTAAAAAAATATAGTAATAAGATAGTTTAGCCAATAGGGAATAAAAATTTTAGTTGTTCTACAAATATTCGAATCGCAAGCCGCCATGACATTGCGTCATCACGTCAGTAAACAATGAAGTATATTAAGTATAAATTAAGTTTCTGAATTTTTTTGAGTCAATTTTTGCGTGGCAAATTGAAATGTAAAATTGAAATTCATTTTAATTCCACTTATCGATTGAATAAAATTGTACTAAATCTTCTATAATAGTTATTTACTGTCGTGATAAAATTAAAGCACTTTCCTAAAAAGGGTGTTATACCCTAATAAGTAAATTAAAAGTAACGAAACAACAATTGAAATAAATTACTGCTCTTAATATCTTATCGATTTCATTTAAGTACTTAGTTTTCAAGGACTCTAAATTAAAGCACATGATCTTTCCATCCCATGAACAACAAGACTAGAACTCTCACCAAGTACAAGTCAACATTCAGATAACTACAAGTACCAAAGACGGGAAAACGGGATTTACGGGATACTATAAAACCATAGTCAATACAATAACCGTTGTGCAATACTAAAAAGTCTCGTTAAATACAATGAATAAGAGATTTATTTTATTGTTAGTCTGTAACATACGTATTCTTAAATTGTCCATCTAATTGACTTGAAACTTCATACATCGTGGTAGATTACAAAATAGTAACAATCAATTTTAGATTTCATTCTAATACATCTAGGATTCTTAAAACGAACGTCTCCAAAGCAACCAAAAAAAAAAATTCTATAAAGAATGTCGCTTCGCTCAATCGCCTCACGAATGCCATAGTAAACCAGCGCGACCTCTTTTTTTTCCGGAACTAAAGTCGACAGCCCTGACATTAGCCGAATACTGGCGTATTAATTAATTTAATGTACGTAGCTTCCCCATTCGTTTTGTTATACTACTGTCACGTGCGCAAAGATATCTATTGACCTGGTTTTTGCATGTTATATACACGTAATATATGTTTTTCGGGCGGTTGGTCTGCTTATTTCATAAGTTAATAAAAAACATGAAGCAGATGTTTATTATTTTCCATTCGCATACTACATTTTATTTTGTGTGTGTTTTTTACTGTTTCATTCTACACCTTTCTAAGTTCGAAATTACTCAAAAAACACATTTGAAATTATTGAATTTACAATCGTGCAATACTAGTATGCAGGGGGTCTACTAAGACCCGAAAAACATGACAAGTGGACTGCGAGACAAATAAGTTTGGTGACCTCGAGTCTAAGCGGTCGTACCGCGGATGGACTGTACTATTTTTGTCATTTTAGGGTGCTTGTTCAAGATGGTAAGAGCATACACGATATCGAGAATTCAGCAGTTATCAGCTCCCGTTAGTAGAGGTATCTATAACTAACAAATTACCTGATTGATGATTGAAAACATTAATTAAGTTCTTATGTCTAAGATTATACCTGAATAATATGATCATTACAAGAATGGTATACATATTCTTAGTAGTTATTCATAATAAATCATCGTTCAAGGCCACTTATTCCAAATAAGTTTAACTTAAATCCAAAATATTTCGCTTAAACGACGCATCACATTAAATAATAACACAGAAATAATACCTTAAACATTTGCTAAGCGAAACAATTAATAACTTAACATAGTTTTATATTTAGCGGGACATTAGACTTAATTGATAATGATATCATTAACTCGAGCCTTCTCAGTCGTGTACAGAACTCTTTAATATTATTGTAGCACGCTATGGTACGAATTTATAATACAATCGGCCTATACCACCTTATATATGTATTAGATTCCAATTTCCCAGAATAACGATAGTATTTGACAGCTAATCCTCAAGCAACGGAAACATCTTACGAGCTACGAACTCAAACAGAAAAAAGTCCCTCAATTACATTTGAACTACTAATAACCTAACTTTGATAGGAAAAATGGAAAATATTTACGTTACAAAAACAAGAAACTAATACAGATGTGTAGCTGATAGTAGAAGTAAGAATCTGTCTCAATTTCAATTTGGTAAATAAATAAAACATAAATATATTAACGGCCACTTGTATTGGTAACTGCCAAAAATTAACAGTCACACTCAACTTTAAAACTTTCGCATTCCATGATATGGTTATGTATTGCGGGAATTAACGGGCATTAATTCTTTTGCATTGTTCCGACCAGGTTGCACAGGCCAATGCAACCTGCTCGAAACGTCAGACAATTCAGAGGTATGTAATACCCTTTCGTGATCGCGTTAATTTCCATGTAAATACATAATTAAGTCGCACTCAGAAAAATAAACAATGACTTGGCTCGACTTGCTTATTTAGACCCGTATTTGACAGTATCAGTTGAAATGTAGTTATAAATTAAGAGTAATAAGCTCGGCGGAGGAGAGCAGAGTTTCCTTCTACAAGTGCAAAAACGGTTAATAAACAACACTATACAAACAGCTGTTTGTAGGGCTGACAGAGTACCATGAGGAAGGATATAGAGTTGCCAAATGTTATCAATATACATAAATAAAAATCAATGAAGTATTGTTTTAGTGTTATATAGTTGTCTAGGCATTTCTAAAACGTTGATCAGATTGTAATGAAGTTTTGGCAGGGCCTTCTGAGAACTCCTGCGAGGGTTTCGTGTCCAAAAAATCTATATAAAAAAGGCATTGCACCGCATGCCGGGTACAGCTAGTTGTATATATAACGGCATTGATAACGGAGCAACAACTGTATCTTAGTTAGTTATAAAATAAAAACGCTACCACAAATTAAATAAAATAGCGTAATTTGTTTCCTGCAAAGATATTTGAGTGTGCAGTCGACAAAACAAAATGGTCTACCAGTTTTGTCCAAAGTTTCTCTGTAATCACAATAGTGATAAGGTTGAACTTATCAAACAATGAAAGAGATGCACAATTATAACGTAATATTTGTTACTTACTGATCTGAAGTCATCAGATGTTATTATGACCTTTGTTGTCAGTGCATTAGAATATTATTTTCATAAACAATCTTCATAATTTTTTAATTCAGTGGAAACCGTTTCAATGTTTTATGAGATTAAAAACTCTTTTTCACTAAAAAAGAAAATATTGACAACTGTCGTTTGACAGTTAGTAGTAGCGTAAATAATGAGATGACACAAATGTTTATTTGTGTCATCTCATTATTTACGCTACAATAAGATTATTTCTTGATTTTTTTTTATTATGTACATGGTCATACAACTTCGTCCACGTTACGTTTTTTGTTATTTAACTTGTATAATTATAAAACACTTGACATTGGCGGAATTCCTGTGCTGATTCTTGCGCGGAATAGAGTCCATAATAAAATAATTAATTAAGATTATTTCTTGCGAATTACTGATTTCTTCACATAATTGCGTTACATATCTCGGCTTCAATAATAGTGAAATTACCGTCTAAACATTTTGTTGAAATGTTTAATGTGTCTACTCAGATAATCGGAAATCACTTGCATCACATGGGTTTGCATAACAGGCATTATGCAAAGAAAATACATGTGACTGATGCTCATAGAACTGCACGATTGAATTTTGCCAGAGATTACTTGAATTTCGATTGGGGTAACACTGTGTTCTGTGACGAGTAGACCTTTAAATTCGGTCAGCATGATCGTTAACATCTTTTGTGATATAATGGGACAGGTTATACACAAGACTATGTTATACCTAACATTAAATCTGGACGATATTATGTAAACATGTATGGTTGGATGACTACTGATGGTGTTGGGGAGCTGTACTGTTTGCCACCATTAGCATCGGCATTGGATAATGTAGATGCCCTTTTAAATGCAATGTTGCCAGCAGTCCGTATTTTTTATTATTTTATAAATGCCAAAGAATTAAACGAAATACTATATTTTCATTATTTTTAACAAAACAGTATTATCTACATAAACATTACGATATTTCAATCTACCCTCATCGAGTAGATTATAAAAAGAAATTGTGTAAATAATATGATAGACATATGATTTCAATAAATGGCGTTAATTTAAACTAGAAACACAAGGCAGTGATGAAGTTACATACCACATAAATAATAAATGATAAAAACAGCATTAGAAACAGTCAGAATATTATTGCACGGGAAAATCAACCTTGTTGTTTTATGATGTCAAATGATCTTCAACTTTAGGGTGGTAGACGATTTATTTGGCCGACTGTACTCCGTTCATAGCATTTGACATTAGGAGTTAAACATCTGTGCTTTTTTCAAACTACTATGCAAAAGCGCGCAGTCTACATAGCACTGACCACTATGGAGGTCGGTGGGGACACGTATTCAAAAGTCTTGTAAATGTGCAAAAAACTTCTGAGCTGTCATACAAAAAAAAAATACAATTAACTTCAGAAGACAATATAAATTAATTCAATACTTATTACACAGCAGGCAGGCAGGTGGTTATATGCTATAACGTACATATATGTATAGTCTGAAGCAAATAGATTGGTGCACTTTGCCAGATGGGCTTTTCCCTAATTAGTGTATATTATCCTCTTCATCATTATAGAATCATTGAGACAACTTTACCATTGATGTTAGTGTAGTAGGTTAACTCATTTGCGCTGGCTAAGACAGTTTACGGATTATAAACAGTCAGGCTGGTTCACTTAATTACCAGGTTATTTTTTTAATATTTTAAATAAGGTACCAGCCATTTAATTTAAATGTAAATCAGGCGTTCAGAAGGATATCTTTGTAACCCCATGTTGATTATAAAAAGGCAGATGACATTTTTTATACATATCTTTCATCATTCTTCAGTCAATTTATCATGTGAAAATGGTGAAAGAAATTTAAATAAAACTATTATTATTGTTACCACTACAGTTACTTCAGATTGTGGTGATATTAGAGTAACAATTTCTGCTTCTGGTTCTGATGTATTTGACGCTGGTTTTCAGGTTGGCGGCAGCGCAGGAGGCGGCGGGCGCGCAGGCTCGCGCGGCGCCAGCTGATACCATGGGCGGCGCGCACCAGCCCGCTACTCCAGGGCCCAGCTCACTCTTTATATTTGCCAACGAAAATCCTATTCGGAGGTCAGTATTACTATGTATTATTTGATACTTTAAACATATTTCATGCTATAGTTCAGAATGGTAATAAGAAAGTTATATAACGTTTGTACGTATAAAAGGTACCATAGACTTATATTATAAGAGGACTGTCGTGTAAGTGGATGCGATAGCTTGATAACGATACGTGGTCCCTCTATCCTTGTCTAGGGCGTGTACGTGGCGTGTGTGTGGTTGTTGACGCGCTGTGTTTATACGCAATTATCAAAGCTAAAAAGAGACAGAGGTACCACGTATGACAGCTTTTTCTTTATATTTATCTATCGCATAATTCGCATATCTTGCGCCCTTCCGCGGGTCTATTTTTAGAATAAAATCATTTCATTTACATATATTAACGGAGATAAAACTGTTGCGAGGTCTATCGATATTTTCTAGATTATAATTACACAGTTTAATTTTCATTTTAAACGCCTATTTTATATATTTTACTCGCCTTAAATAAATGACGTCTTGTGAACAATCGTTAGGTAGTATACTAACTGATTTATGTTATCAATACAGCTGTGTAAATAAGCATAACCCTACAAACTGAAGGAGGTAGAACAAAACGGAACGGAACAGAACCCTTTTAAATTCGAGTCACCCGTCTGAGGAAGAATATACAACCGTACTTACGCTCGACGGAGATCTATAAAAGGGGGATAGGATTAAAAAAACACAAATGATACCACTTTTTTTCTTAATGTCTATAGGTACCGGTAACCACTTACCACCAGGTGGAACGCTTGCCAGGTCACCAACTGAGTTGTATAATAAATGCTACCTGAAACTCCAACTTTCTAGATTGAATTTCACCTACGCGTACACCACGAAGTAGTTGTGTCTAAATCAAACTAATTATAACCACACGGACCTCCGTCACAGATTCCTCATGACCGGGGTCTTAGACGAATCTAAAACAGTTAAGGTATCCAGTTATTAAGGTACCAGTATGCCTACTCAGAAGTCTTCCCTCAATAGAATTATCAGTTTTTTACTCTATATTAAAAGCGCCTTACAATGTGTCACAAAATATCTCAAGAATTTTGACCCGATTCTCTAAAACTAATTTCAAACGTGCAAGTCCATAAATACTTTATATGGTCTGGTATAAAGAATACCTTATCTCTACTATCGTAGTGACTCGCATGTTCATAGCTTTTCTCGAAGCGCAACATCTGGCCTGGACTTAACATGGGGAGGAACCTAGCCCCCACTTATACATATTAAACGAACTCCTTGTTACTCCCCTTATGCATTTTGTAAACAAGCGAAGGTTCTAACACTACCTATGTATTTACGTAATTTGATAACAAAAAGAGATTGTATTGCGGAACGGGGATACCATTTGGACTTTGGATGTCTTTGTGTGGGTATTTTTATATATTAGCTCATTCGTGGGGTTAAATTCAAGTGACCTATTTCGAATTGTGTGAGTTTTGATTAGCTTTAATTACAAAAAATCATTATATTTTATAGATTCTTGAAAATAATGATCATATTTGTTTGTGCTTATTTTATCACAACTTTGAGTGTTAAGTTGCGTTTTGTGGCAGTATTGCTATTTTTATAATTTGAGACTTAACTTAATTTCGACAGTTAGATATATAAACTCTTTATTGTACGCAACCATTAAAATTTGTAATAATATTCCTGCAAACTAGATATTTAGTTATTTACTTTGTACGAACTATAGACGGTTCAGGTTGTACACATTTAGTTATGACCGTAATACCACACATACAAATAATAATCATAGTCATAGTATCATCAGTATATTTGTGTTTTCTGGATCTGTTATACTTTATTTAAATAAAAAACTACAGCACTAATACATCTGATTATTATTATTACACCAAAGCATCGTAACAAAATGTAGATACTTTTATTTGACTGAAGATTCATATTTCTTGAACAACTAAAACATATCACACTGAGAAGTGTTCTATGATCTGAGTAGAATAACCTTTATGTTATGTGATTAAATGAACTCAGATAAGTGCAAAGATATATTCATATTAGTAGGGAAAACTTCATTAAAAACATTTGATATAGGAAACAGTGGAAAGTGTCTAGATTGGTAATTAACTATGTAGGTTTTTTGTGGTTTTAGGGGTAGGCTTCTCTAAGTTATCAGCGAACTAAAGCATACCCACGTACATAAAGCATCCAAGTTTTCAGAAATAAAATCAATTCAATTCAAGTGAAGAACAAGTACATCAGTTGATTAATTTAAAAAACGACGTCATTTGAATTATTTCCGTGTCTCCACGATATACATTCACGGTGTTCTTCCTTTAAGTTATGTAAATAGGGCAACGAAACGAAAATAGGGGCCTCTGCTTTAAATCATAATGGATTTAATTTTAAATATTTCATATTACCAAAGAAGTGGAAGCGTTTTCTTGCGCTCTGCACTACCGTGGAAGTGTAATTAACGGTGGATGTCTAATGACTTAATAACTGTTACTACGGCTTTGATAGTGCGATCCTATCCTGTACGAAAAAAATCTTTGAGTGTAGACAAGCACAAAAATGTAAAAAGAAAAGGTGAGGCAAAGGAAAGAAAAGGGGAAAGAAAGAAAGAAAGAAAGATCCATCATTTAGTGAGAACTTTTTTCTCTCAAAATTCTATGAAACTACGCGTATATCTATGGGCTCGGTTCGTCAAAGCAAAGTAAATGAATCTCTTTATACAAAAAAAATCATGTCACGTTGTTTGTTCGCAATGAACTCCTAAACTAATGATCCGATTTTAATGAAATTTTGAACAATTGTCAAACAGTTGTCGTTATTGTGTTAGATCAACCTAAAATTATTATTTTAAACCACTTTAATAGATAATTTCTATATTTAAAATTAATTCATTTGTTTCACATCCTTTTAATACATATGGTGACATCTCCATTTTGTATTATGTATGCTTCCCCAGTATATAAAGCAAATTATTTTTGAACGTAAATATTTTTAACCGACTTAAAAAAGGAGGTTCTGTATTTGCATTTATGTTTGTATGTCTGAGATTTTCTTAGAAAGAAATGGACCAATTTTCATTATTGTATTCACTAACGTGTTCTATATATTTCAGGAAGGTTTTAATATATAATACACTAGATATTTATTAGTTCTTTTTTTTTTTTTTTTTTCTGTGTGTTTATCTGCACCTTGTTACGTTAAGCCCAGGCTTAACCTAATATGGAAATTCGTAAAACATCGCGTTTGATCGCACGCTTTGTACCTATGCATCTTTCAACATCGATATATTTCCCCTCAATAACTTAGTATTTGTATGAATATTTGTTGGTAAAATATTTTAGCGTTGGACACACGAAAACATTGTCCCAACAAATATGACTAGCTAAGTAAAAACTGAAACTATAAAATACAAACATTGAACCGTAGACTTGTCTCCGCCGTTCATGTAAGAAAGCTTTTAAAGTTGTTTAACTTTTCACACCTGAGACACTTCCATAGTTGCACAAAAGTGCGCTTATTCGAAGATTACCTGCAAAATTGTAGTGCACTATAAAATGTTCCCCGTTCCCTTGGAGAGTATTTACTATGTTGTTTTGCATAGTACCTATTGAAGCATGGACTTTTGTCTTTTACACTGTATCGGATGTTGATTGCGCTTGATCTAAAGATTTCGATCCTGGCATTTCAGATACATTTCATTGTACATTGCATCGGACGTCTGTCAAATCTTTTGATGACGTTTAAAGTACAAATCAAGACGTAACATTCTTATGGAAAAAGACATTTTGAACTCCCGACGCAAAAAGAGGGGTGTTATAAGATTTGACGTGCCTGTGTGTCTATCTGTCTGTCTGTAGCATCGTAGCTCCCAAACCAATGGACCGATTAAAGTGCGTAATTTTATTTGTTTCAAAAGTTACTTGATCGCGAGTGTTCTTAGATATAATTCAAGAAAATCTGTTCAGCCGTTCGACCTTCATCACTCAGACACAAAACAAATGATCATGCTCATTACCCAATTATTTGTCCTGGGTAGGAATCGAACCCACGACCTCTGGCTCAGCATTCAGGATCACTAACAACTAAACCAACAGTCCCGTCAAACTATGTGACGGTCACACGAGTTCAGTGCTTTTTCCCCATTCCAAAAGTGCCCAACGTGCCTAAAGAAGTATTCACTTGAAAAAAACATACTATAATCTATACTCTCGAATGTATACCTACTGTTACTAGAAGAAAGCCGCTGCTCAGTGCCACTGTTTATAAAACAGCACTAATAATATAAACAAGAACACTGTAAATGGTTCTAGGAAAAAAAACCGTTTCAATATTCAAACCAATTTCCGCTAACAATTTTACGCCTACATGTGCTCTCCATTCAACGGTAACTGCATTATCTTCGGATCGGTTACTAGTCGATCGTGCAATAGAGGCTCTATTACCAAGCTTAATCGAAAGGTAATACGATAATCTTGTGTACTATCGCACTATTTTCTACTTATTATTAACGTTATTTACTATACTAACTTTTAAACTTTCGCGTTCCATGATATAATTATGTATTTCCACGGGAATTAACGCGATCACAAAAAGGTATTACATACCTCTAAATTGCCTGGCGTTTCGACCAGGTTGCACTGGCCGTGTTCACAGGTTGACCTATGACCACGGCCAGTTACTATTAAGAAAGCCAGCTTTTCCCACAGGAACTATCCCTCGGGAACAATACTTTTTTTTAAGTGAAAACTTCTTTAGGCACGTTTGTGCACTTTTGCTATGGGGAAAAAGCACTGAAATTGTGACCGTCACGCTAATAATACATATATAGATCCACTAGAGGGCGCTAATCTAAACATTGAGTTCTGTGAGCTTCTTATTAATTAATGTCACCAACCTGCTAATGTGACGTTTTAAGTTCGTCGTTTCGTTTAAGTTTTCACTTCTGTCGGCAGACCCGTGACTCCCAATTTTTTTAGTTGAAAGAAATACTATGTGCTTTTCTATAGCCCTGGTTATGGTATATTATTGGTTAAGTAGTTAAGGCGAGAAAGAGTAACAAACACACAAACAAACTAGCATTCGCATTTAGTATGCGTTGGTTAGGATTATGAAAGTGCCTTTGACGATATCTGAATTGTAGTGAAGTTAATCATGACGCAGGCGATGAAGTAGGTAAGCTTTCTACGTTGTTAATAAGAATTCCTTTCTTAGTAACACCTGAGGTCCCGGCAATAAGGCCCCTTGACAGAATACCGTGTGGTTATTGTAAAATGAAATTTTGGTTATTTTTTTCCAACTCAATACTAATGCTAGATTATGGACGAATTTCGATCCTAGGACAAACACTAGTTAACTTAATCTTAATCGCTTACCCATGCCTATGCTGTTTTTATTTTTACAAAGAAAATACAATGCAAAAAAAAAACTGTCAGTCGTAGGACTCCACGTCAGAAATGACAACATAACTTACACATATACATACAAACACATACATTTGTATAAGCCATACATGAATCTGAGGGTGACGGCCATGCGATTTCAGTGCTTTTTCCCCATACCAAAAGTGCCCAACGTGCCTAAAGAAATTTTTACTTCAAAAATTATTCAGTATTACCCTTGAAAATAAGATCTAAGTCAACTGAATTCACACACAGTACAGTTAGTATAATCTACTTACAATGCAATCTGAATTCTCTTTCCAGGTATACAAAGTTCATCATCGAGTGGCCGCCCTTCGAGTACGCGGTGCTGCTTACCATCATCGCCAACTGCGTGGTGCTGGCGCTGGAGGAGCATTTGCCCAACGGCGATAAGACCATCTTAGCACAGAATCTGGTAAATATAGCTGTAGCGTTTATTCCTACTTAGATAACATTCGACAAATTATTATATTTATACTTTGCCATTCAATTTTTTTTTTGACAGTTAGATATGTAGTCCATAAAACTCTCACTCACTCCGTCAAAAAATCACTGCTAACCCGCTGAACCAATTTTAATAAATAATTGCTAATGATCATGGTTATTTTAGTTGCTACAGCCGATATTAAGAATCAAAATATAAATTAAAACTTGACGTCTGCAAGATACACGACACTTTGAGCCGATATCATGGAGATTTTCGATGAGATTGATTTAATTACTCAGGTAAACAATCTAATAAATAATATTCTTCAGAGTAATTTATTTATTTACTCTTTATTATACTACATGTTCTTCTTCCTCTGTATCTTACTTCCCATGACCTCATCGGGTACACCGTTCAAAGGGTACACACAGAAGGTTATATCAAGTTGTAGTCCCTTTGTGTCGTATTCCCTTTTATAGTTATTATCCAAGTTGTTTGAGGACTACTAGGTGACCCTCTTTTTAGATCTTCTTGTCCATCCACTCGCGACCACTGCTAGGGTGGCGTAAGGCGCTCGTGAGCGCGCCTATGCCACCCGAGGCGTAAGCGGCTAATCGGACCCACCTGGAGATCTTCCTCCCGGATCCGTTCCGCCGCCTCCTTCCGCAAGATTACATTCTCGCAGAAAGTTGCCACCGCGGTAAAACACCTGTCGCTACCGGCCATGGAGCGTAGGATGGCCGGCAGCGAGAGATCGACTCTGACTACTACAGAAAGAGCTAGACGCTGCGACACCCAAGCCAGAAAAACTGCCTGCGTATGTTGCGCCGTGTCCTCCCCGAAATCGCAGTAGTGGCAGGCGGGACTCAATTCCCTCAAAGCGTCCGAATGCAGGTACTTGCCGAAGCAACTGTGCCTAGAAAGTACTTGCGTACGCTGAAAGGTAAGGGTCCCGTGCTGCCGCCCCGCCCACTCAACTATGACCGGCCCAAGCTGGGACGATCATTGATCCATAATAGCTCAGCATGCGGCTTCTCGCCACACACGGATATCCTCAGGTGGTGGCCGACTGCTCCTTCCCGCCGGGTATTCCATCGTCAGTCGATATACCTCGGCGAGCACCTCCGCTTCTTCCAAATCCCATTAAGGGGCTCCGGCCAGAGCGCAGGCCGCCTCCGTGGACATGGTGCGGTATCCACGTATAGCTCTTACCGCCATGGAATACTGAGTTCACTAAGATTCAGTAAACTTTGATTAAGAACCATCAAGTTTGTATTGTACCGCCCTCTTGTTAACAATACCTACCATTAATCTCTACAGGATTGCATCACAAATAATTCTCCGTAAATATTTTCAAGTTTGGACTAATCTTGTTAAGTGTACCACTGTTTAAGTTATATTATACATACACATAGTGTTGTTTTATCTACTAGCTTTTGCTCGCGGCTTTGCACGCCTAAAAATCATTCTTCGTGCGAGCGCGGAGCGGCAGGAACAATAAAGGTCACTGCACCGCTGCTAAGCGTTGCAGCGTAGTGTTAAATAAGAATTGAGATAATAAATGTAAAAATTCGTTTAAATCCGTGATTCCAGACATTGAGCGGAGCAATGACCATATTTTGAAAACATTCGATTTGAAAGTATTCAATCAACAGCTTTTTCTTGAAAATATAGTTTTTTAAACTACTCTCTGTACTAGAAGAATATTAGCAGCTGTAACTTAAGCTCCGAAATCTACTATGACTTAAAGCTGTATAATGTTAATCGATCTTCTTTCTAGCAATAAGACTTTCCCTAATTTTTACGAGAATGCTATGTTAGTTTTTACCCACTAGTCATCATTAGGGGATCAGAGCATTATGCGTCTGGGCTAGATGCTTTCCTTATTTAATTTTCCAGCTGTCTATTGTGTGTTGGAATCATTATGTATTTCAAACATATTGATATTCGTTTGAAATATCAGCATGTTTGCAACCGTTATAATCGATTACAATTTTATGACTTTTGCTGTCGTAAAACAAAACATATATCAAGTTCAACGATTCTTTTTACAATACATATAAGTGATAGAGGGGATAATGACGCAACTACATGGTACCTGAAATTCAATTATTTTTTTAATTAATAAAATTACTAAGAGATTCTTTTAAAAGTTAAAGATAATAAAGGAAGATAATATATAGCTTTATAAAATATATAATAATAGCTTTTGCTGCGTAAAGGTTATTTTTCTATTCCTTTAAGGACAGAATATTTTTCAGGACGAAATGTTTATAACCTTTTTTTTTTGTGCGTGTGGAAACCCCCTCGGGCCGTCACCCCACCGGGGTTTTCGGTGGGGCGGTGTGTCGGAATCGAACCGACTAAAACCACACGGTGTGCCGTACTGCGCCTTAAGTAGGAGGGATCCGGGAACAGCTTTATTACGACATCCGGAACCCTCCTAGCGCCTGCCCGCTATAGCGCGGGCACCACCTTCGGGTACAATCCTTTCAATTAGGCGACGTCCAGGCACACGCGGACGCCGCCTCCTCGCGGGGGGCCACTACAGCGGGTGGAGGGGAAAACGTCCACCCGCGGCCACACTCAGGGCGGCATGAGGCGCTGGTATGCGCGCCTCCGCCGCCCGGTTCGCCGGCGGCGGATTAGGTCCGAGTGGAGATCGTCCTCCCGAACCCTTTCCGCCGCCTCCTTCTGCGAGATGACGTCCTCACAGAAGGTCGCGACCGCGGTAAAATTCCTGTCGCTACCGGCCATGGAGCGTATGACGGCCGGTAGCGAGAGATCTCCTCCGATGACTGCAGTGAGGGCCCGACGCTGCGTCGCCCAGGCGGAGCAAACCGCCAGCGTGTGCTGAGCCGAGTCCTCACTGCAGTCGCAGTGGTGACAGGCGGGACTCAGTTCCCTCCTAGCGACCGAGTGCAGGTACTTCCCGAAGCAGCCGTGCCCGGAAAGGACCTGCGTCAGTCGGAAGGAAAGGGTCCCGTGCTGCCGCCCTGCCCACTCGACGATGACCGGCTGGAGCGCCTCCACGGCGGCAAAGCCAGCACGTGGAGCCTCCAGCCGGGACGACCAACGAGCCATGGTGGCTCGGCGAGCGGCCTCACGCCATTCGCGTACCTCTTCGGGCGGGGGCCGACTGCCGCTTCCCGCCCGGAACTCAGCCGTTCGCCGATATACTTCGGCGAGCACTTCCGCCTCCAAATCCCACGGGGGAGTCCCGGCCAACGCGCACGCCGCCTCCGTCGACACGGTGCGGTATCCGCGTATGGCTCTGACCGCCATAACCCTCTGAGGGCGCCAGAGGCGCGCCCTATTTTGGGCGGTCAGAGCTCCCGCCCACACCGGTGCACCGTACAGTGCCATTGACCGGACAACCCCCGTGTACAGCCGTCTCGTAGCGACGCTGGGTCCGCCCAAATTGGGCAAGAGTCGCCCAAGGGCGGACGCAGCGCCGACCAGCTTCGGAGCAAGCTGTCGGAAGTGCTCGTCGAAAAGCCACCTACCGTCGAGGATCAGGCCCAGATACCTTATGTGGGCCTGAACCGGTACGAGGACCGAGTTGACCACGATAGAGGCGCCAGGGGGTGGACCACGACGGGGCCCATGGAACAAAAGGGCCTCCGTCTTATCCAGGGCCACCCGCAAGCCCAGCGCCTCGATGCGCCCGACCACCATTGATACTCCCCTGGTGGCCAGGCGCGCCGCCTCCTGAAAGTTCACCCCCCGGGCTGTGACCAACGTGTCATCGGCGTAACAAATTACGCCCAGCCCGGGGGGGAAGTCGCCTCGAAGGGCCCAGTCGTATCCCATGTTCCACAGGAGTGGTCCAAGGACAGACCCCTGCGGAACACCGCACGACATGGGCCGACGACTCAAAACTCCATCTCGGTCCTCGTACATGACGGTACGCTCCTCTAAATAGTCTGCCACTAGCCGCCTCAGGTACCCTGGCACTCCGTGATAGTGGAGTGCTTCCCTGATGCAGCTGAATGGCAGACTATTGAACGCGTTGGCGATGTCCAACGACACCGCCAACAGCACGCCGCCACAGCTCACTACCTCTTCGGTCACGGCCCTCAGGCGCAATACAGCACCGACCGTCGAACGCCCCGCTCGAAAACCGAAACCGACCACCAGTAGACCTCCTTCCTTGGAGGCCGACGACCTCGGACGCGGGGCATGGCCGCATCGCAAATCTGCGTAACCGCATCGCGAAAGCGGCCTGCCCCCGTCATGTCTACCTCCTCAGTCAGAGGCTGCGGAGACAGCCAAGAGTAAATGATGGCTGCCTCCTCTAGTAGGTCCCTGTCCAACTTCGAAACAGCCCACCGCGGGAAGCGGGAAGAACGCCGCGCCGTGTGACCCCTTCTGGGGTCCTGGGTCTGGGAGAGCTCAAATCGGATATACAGGTGATCCGAGAGCGTCTCAACCTCTTCCAGGACACGCCAGTTCCTTACTCGTGCGGCGAGAGCAGGGGTAGCGAACGAAAGGTCCACTATCGACCCCCCCTGCTGTGGCACGCACGTGTTGGTGGAGCCTCTGTTTAGGAGACAGAGGCCCACCGATGCCGCCCATTCCTCCACGGCATCGCCCCGTGCGTCCGTCCTGGGGGAACCCCACGCAATGGACTTTGCGTTGAAGTCCCCCAACACTAAGACGTGCCCAGACGCTAGTCGCCGCATCGAGGTCTCCAAGTTGTTAAGGAAAACCTCGAAGTCGCTCAGACTCCGGTTGGGGGAGAAGTAGACACCATATATGGTGATCCCCCCCCACTCGGCAGCAACATATCCAGTACCCTTGTCTCTTAGCGACAAGGGTGGGGAATGAGCCGCCGTGGAGCTGACGACTGCCACGGAGCCGTCCCGGTCACCCAGCCAATTTGGACGGGGAGGAACGTAATAGGGCTCCGCGGCTACGGCCACACCGATCGACCACTCCGCCATGGTTTGCAGGAAAAGATCCTGCGCACCGGCAGAGTGGTTTAGGTTCGTCTGGACAAGGAGGCGAGAGACTTGGTCCATTTATTGGACCGTCTCTACAACCTCCTCCATGGGCGACGACGACGACGCCAAAATTACATCGGTGGCAGCCTGGGTCGATAGGCTAGCCCCCGATGATTTCTGAGTGCGGGGAGGCTTGCAGCCCCCCTGTCCCATCTGGTGATTGGCGGGCAAACCACCCGCCGCACACGCTGGGCAGTGAGGGGCAGCGGAACATTCCGCTGCCTTGTGCCCCGGTCGACCGCAACGGAAACAGAGTCCGCTGCAGTCGAAACAGCTCGCGCACTTGACGCGGGTGTGTCCCGACGATAGGCATTTAAAACACCTCATCGGTCTCGCCACCAGGACTGTTACCCTGGCGTTCACGAAACCGATGAGAACCTTGCCGGCGTCGCCCAAAATTTTGGCCGACGCTACGGGACAGCTGACCCACACCGCGCCAAGGCCTCCTGGACCGGGGCGGATGGTGCCGACTCTGATTTTGTCCGCATTGCATCCCGTCCTCTCCTGAACGGCAACGCGGACGTCCTCCACCGTCACAGAGTCATCCAGGCCCGAAATGCGCAGCTCCGCGCACTTAGTGGGCCTGGCGATCTTGACACCATCCGTAGCTGCAAATATACCCCGCAGCTTCTCGGCGAAAGTATCAGCCACTTTTGCGCCTTCAGACCCGGGGAACTCCAAAACTCGAGCCCCCGTCTGGGCGAGGCGCATTCTCACACCTACAGTCCCGAACTCGCTGGCGAGGCTGTCCCGGGCTTTCCTAAAAACGGCCGCGTATGACAGCCCGCCGTCTGTCGCCTCCGGCGATACGGTGATCACCACAGCCGCTGTCTTAGGCGGCTGCAGTTTTCGCGGCTTTTTTGTGGTGGCCACCGCCACCGATGGCGACTGCGGTGCAGAGGCTGCTTTCTTGGCAGCCTTCTTGTTCCGCTTTCGGGACCTTTTGCCTCCCTCGACTTTCTGCCACCCGTCGTTAGAGGGGGCAGACGTCGAGGGGGCAGACGTCGAGGGGCCAGATGTGGAGGGGCCAGGCACGTGCTCAGCACCAGAGGGAGCAGTAGGCGCATTCGTCCCTTTTGATGCCGGAGTGGGAAGTGGCGGGAATCCTGCCGCCGCTTTTACCACGGCCTTAGGTGGTTGTCCAGCCCTTGAAGCGGCCGCCTTTGCCGCGGCCTTAACCTGTCGACCAGCCTTCGGTGCGGCTGTAGGCACCGGGGCCGACGTCGCCGCGGCATACGTCACGGTCACGCGGCCTCCCGAGACGGGAAGGGGTGTCGGGACTGTTGCGGCGTTAGCCTTGGCCGCGGCGAGTGGCGGCCGAACAATAGGTGCCGGAGGAAGCCTTGCCTCCAGGCCCGCGAGGCGCCCGTCCATCATGCGCCACACTGCGTCAATGACTTGACGCAAGTGGGCATCCGGAACGGGGGTTGTCGAGGGGGCAGGTTGCTGGGCAACCGGGTTTGGCTGCTCAGGGAAATTCGCCTGTGCCCGAAATTGGGCGAATTGAGCGCTGAGCTCGGTGACCTGCCCCGTCAACAAATCGTTTGCGGCCTGGAGGCGCGCCACGTCCCCAATGAGGGTCTCGACGACCCCAGAGATGGCGGAGGAGGAGTCCTTAAGGGCCCTGACGAAGGAACCCTTAAGGTTCGTGGACTTGGTGGCCACTTTGTGGATGACGGCCACCGCCACGTTCGCTCTCTCCTGCATGGTCGATGGTGTTACGGGGACAGAACCCCCTACCACCGGCTCTTGAAGTTTAAGCAGGAGATCTGCAATCTCCTCCTCCGCTACGCTTTCACCCTCCGCTCTAGCTCGGACATAGGCTTCCCTCCCAGAAAAGGCGGAGCCCGACGGAGCCGAGACCGGCGTGCGCGACCTCCCTCTATGGCTACTAGCCACTTTGGGAGGAAGCATCTCCTGGGACGTGTCGCTGTCCTGATCTAAGGAGAGTCCGCGTTTACGACTGTCATTGCCGCGGATCTCAACCTCCATCGCCTCTTGATTGTCCGTCGTCGTACCGGAATTTACGTGCGACGACACGACAGATCTGGAACGCAGGCGTTCCGAATACCTTCTGCTCCCAGAAGTCAAGTTGACTTCTGGGAGCGCCTCCGAGATAGGCGTCTTTAATAAACCCTCCTCTTCGGTAGACGAGGTGTTCGCCTTCTTCTCTTTCTTCTCCTTCTGCTTTTTACTTTCCACTTTCTCCGTCTTTTTTTCTTCATTTATTTGTTTTTTAAATTGATTTAAGTACTCCATAATTAAACCCACGAGTAGGGGAGAACTAAAGGTCGACCCGGGCAGAGATCCCCAATACCCGGGCAAGCGAAGGTTTATACCCAACCGAGGGGTCCGCAGGTCCCCCGGCTGGGAGTGCGCTTGCGACTGAACTACCCATCAGCCATGCACCCCCTGGTCACGCACCAGAACACGGGATTCGGGGTGATTTTTTAAAGAGGTTTTCTTCCTCGCAGTCCGGGCGGCTAAGCCAAGACCCTCGTCCCCGATCGAAGTCGCGAAACATGACCACGACTCCTTTCAGGATTACGATATGCCGACGGTGGCAAGGAAATTAAATCTTCCCATGCCTGCTCGGTGGCAGTGTGATCTCCACTGAGAACAGCGGAGAAACTCCGACCCATGGAAGGGTCCCTCCTTCGTGATTTTTTACCGAGGTTTTCATCCTCATAGCTCCGAAGAGCGAAGAGCCAACAGAGGAATCGACAGACACGCCCCCTCTGTTGGACCAGCCTCGACCAAGTGGCCAAGGAAATATGGCCTCCTCTCCTTACTAGAATATTAGCCGTTGGCGATGACGCCGTCCTCAAAAACTGAGGAAAAAAGGCAGCGTCATCGCCAACGTTTCCAGGGTGCACCACGTGGAGGTTTTCTAGACAGCACCCCAAATGTTTATAACCTGTTATAACCCTGACAACGTGAATGCGAAATCGGTTAAGGAGTTGTGTTGTGAAAGCTTACAAAAAAAAACTATTCGCATTTATAATATTAGTTAAGTAGAATATTTAAAAATAGACAGATATAGTATAGATAAAAATATATAAGTATCCTATTTACAGGAAGGCAAATACTAAAGATTTGACTGTCTTCCTGTAAATCATACAATTTAATTCTTCGTTGCCACTTCAGTCAACTTTATATTTTCAATTAATATAATGCGTGCAGTCATAGTAACGTCGTCAGTGACTCACCTAGTAATTGATATTATACGTTGTAAGAGATATTTGTCTGTGTGAAGCCTATAAGTATAATTGTTAAACATTTCGTAGTGACGACATCGCCATATTTTTAATTTTTCTTAATGTTGTTGACACAATTAAACATGTTAATGTTACTTCACCAATTTTATACGCAATGTTGTCTGTATCCGTCTCTAGTTGTAATAACGTATCCCTTTTATAGCATAATTTTTAATATAGCTTTGCAAAAGCTAATCCTTTTCTTATTTATAACTAGCTGCACCACGCGGCTTCACCCGCGTAAGTCCCGGGGCCGTGGGAATATCGGGATAAAAAGTAGCCTATGTGTTAAACCAGGTCTCCAGCTATCTACATACCAAGTTTCATCGCAATCGATTCAGTAGTTTTTACGTAAAAGAGTAACAAACATTCATACATACATACATCCAAACATCCATACTTCCTTACAAACTTTCACGTTTATAATATTAGTAGGATTAAATTTTATTTTTGCTGATTCTAAAATGACTATGTAAACAACTATGTTGCAAAATAACGATGTAACAAAAATTACTGACACTACCTTGGTTTCTTGGTGCAAATCTCGATTTTAAATAATTATAGTGTAGTAAACCTAAAAAATCAATTTACAAAATTTAAACGAGTTCCACTATTCACCTCTTGGCTTCATCATCCATCGTTACCAAACTCAATCTATTAGATTCGTCAAAACGTCCAGATTCGAGGGGTTTACTGGTAGTCACTCAGTAGTAGTAGTCAAGAGTTCCACGAACCACATCCACCTCCTGGCTCCATCATTAAATTAGCTTCAAGATGCCAAATTCTGCCATCCAAAATTATAATGTAATTGTTAAGGCGTCGGACTTGCGATCAAGTGGTTGCGGGTTCGAACCCCACCCAGTGTACTACCGGCGTGAGTACTCCTAACACAAGCACTCAGCTTGCTTAGCTGGAGGGGTTAACAAGAATACTAGTAATGTGTGACCCACGTCGCTAGTATACTTATATAGAAATAAAATACTACATAGTTTCATTTCGATACGACAATCAGAATTAGGTTAAAATTGACTTTCAAGTTTTATTTACGTAGCTAGTTCGTTACAAGTGAAGCTAATTAAAGAAATACTATCCCATAGTATAAATATTACATATTTATTCATTTTTTCATGTTTGAAAAGACGTCAAGTTTTGATTTTTATTATATAGTAGCTGTTACCCGTGACTTAGTTCGCGTGGAGATTCAAATTTATTCTACGGGAACGGATTATCTTCTTGATTTTTCGTTCCGTAAGAACCTTCTACAAAGTATTAGAAAATATAAAAAAAAGATGAATTAAATCGGTTAAGTCGTTCTCAAGCTATGGGGTGACCAAGCGAAATAGGGATTCGTTTTTATATATATATATATATAGATAGACTAGCTGACATTTTAATGATTTATTTTAATTCCATGAAATTTTTCCAATTTTTCTTTCCTTAAAAATCTTATTGGGAATGGAATATTATTAACATTTAAAAGAAAGAATTTGTCAAATCGCTCGAGCTAATCTCAAGCGATGCGCTTATACAACGAATGGCATTTCATTTTTGTTTATATAGAAGATAACTCTTATATGTATCTATATTTAGTTCAGTACCTTACTTTAATATAATTAAATAATGTTTTTCTTGTTACAGGAAAAGACCGAGGCGTACTTTTTAGGAATATTTTGTGTAGAGGCCTCGTTAAAAATTTTAGCATTAGGTTTTGTTTTACACAGGGGATCGTATCTTAGAAACATTTGGAACATTATGGATTTTTTCGTTGTAGTAACTGGGTAAGTTATATTTATATATATTCATACTTTATACGACTATTTATTAAGAATGTATAATTAAAACTATGTAAGGAAATTTTGAAGAATCGATGTTGTATCTTGATGTTATGAAATTGTCAGAAATTTCATTTCTTTCATATTTATAAAACCCGTGACGAACTAGCGTCCTTCTCTGTTTCTAAAATGCATTTCAATTCAAAATTTGTTCACAAGGTTGCTACCATAAGGTATTGCATCCATTATTAGGCCACAATTGGTTGAACTTCAAATACCTAGGACTCTAGGTTACGTCAAACACAAGAGGGTTGACTTTATTGAATATTCAATAACAAAAACTAGGTCGATGACGATATTCGCCGAATACAACGTGGACGTTGACCTGCGGATGCTGCGCTCGTTCAGAGTGCTCCGACCGCTCAAGCTCGTCTCGCGGATACCAAGTAATTCACAGTAATTGGCGAAAAGTTCACATAATACCTCTACCTTATTTGTTATAGAACGTTACTCGCTAGATGTTTTCGAATTTTGAATTTGGAACTTTTTAAACGTAGAACTGCAGCTAGTTATGACAAATATAGTTTTTAATATCATTAGTAAACAAATACGTAGCATCGTATTCTCGACATGTTTATTGATATACTTAACATAGATTAGAAAATGTGTGAATTTTAATTAATATGTGACTTATTGAAGATGTTTAATGTTTTAAAGCTACGTGTTGCATAATAGTACAGATTTGCTATACATTTTGTGTATTGTGTAGGTTTATATCAAACATAAAACGCTAATACGTAAGAAACTAGATAAAAAATGGTTTTAGGTGTTAATAAATATGGTGTATTTAGATTGAAAAAGCGTAAAATTAACATGATTTATTAGAATATAATAATTAAATAATTAGATACACGATATTTAGATTGTAGTAATTTTTTACATAAAATTATGAAGACTGTGCTTTAAAATTAATACTTACCTATTTATATTTTAGCCCACATCTTATTTTTTGTTTTTTCGTCTTTTTTTGTCTCAAAAATTAAAAAAAAATGTGGTGACGGAACTTATGAATATCGTTTAGGCTCTCTACCATCTGAGCTATTTAATCACCAAGTAACATTTTTTTTACTTCTTCAATTATAAGTTTATCTTAGTATAGGTACCTAATTATGTTATTTTTCTGTTTGTTAATGTATGTACACAAAAGCACAGTCTTTAGTAGCGTTTTATTACTCAGTTAGTTGCTAGTTCAGGCTATAGTATCGAGTGATATGTGTTTGGCAGTATCATCACGCAGCTGCCGATCGCGCCACACGACGTCGACTTCAGGACCTTGCGTGCCATTAGGGTGCTGAGGCCCCTTAAATTAGTATCGGGCGTTCCTAGTGAGTTTTAGAACATTCCTAGATTAGTTAATCGTGTTGTAGTTTCACTAGCATTACTGTTGCATAATTCTTTTTGTTTTTTTTTTAAGAAAACCAGTAAGAACATTTCAATTCACTGAAGACTGGACTAAAATAAATTTAAAATGAAAGTTTTAAAATAAAATTAAACCTCTTTGAAATCAAAATTATGCAACAGTATTTCATATTGTGCACGAAAACTTACTGATTTTTAAAATTGTTTTGTCATTATTATTCGTGTAATATATTGTTTACAATAGTTATTGACTTCATCTTTTGACATATGGCATTAGTCAATAAATCTTTTACATTGTATTTTAAAACTCTTTTTAATATATTAATCGATGAAAATGACTAACGTCGAGATTAAGCACCATATTTGGTAATTATATACTATATTTAATATTGAATTAAAAAACATAATATATAACTTTTCAAAATTCTATCAAAATATCATGTTTCTTTCTTTGATATTTGCCCTGTAATTTATAAACTATATTTCTAAATTTTAATACAGAATTTTGTGCGTTTTTTTTTTTTTTTATCTTGATATATTTGAGTCAAAGAAAAAGTAGATTGTATCCGCCGCTCTCATTACCAAAGTCAGTTTAAAACTGAAATATTTAAAAAAAAATTGTAGTAATATTTATTATAAACATAAATTCAAGATCTTTAGCTCTCTGGAAAGAAATTGTAAACACTTTAGCGAGCGATATTTTAGTTCTAAAAATATTTTGCCTTTTGTGTTTAGCGGCTGAAAAGTTCTTTATTTAATTATACAATTTTTCCGTGACAGTATTGATTCCAAAACATTTACTAATATGTTGAAAAGTTCAAGTATAGCTGCCAATATAATCTATAAATATTTATTATCTATTTCTGAGAAAAAAAATCTTCCCAAGGTTGTAAAAAGTTTACAAATTAGAGGGCAAGCAACAATTAACTTTGTGACTATATAAAATAAATATCAATTTCTCAGGTCTGCAAGTCGTATTGAAGTCCATCATAAAGGCAATGGCGCCGCTGCTGCAGATCGGCCTCTTGGTGCTTTTCGCGATAGTTATCTTTGCCATCATTGGCCTCGAGTTCTACTCGGGGGCGCTGCATAAGACTTGTTATAATTTAGAAGATATTAGTGAGTATCTTTTCATTCCTTCGTAAGTCATTACGAAATTCCTTTGTTTTCGCTTTACTTTGTAGCTTTACGTTAAAATACTAATAGACATTGTGTTTTTCGTAGTAATATTTAAACTAGTATCTAAAAATGACAATTGTATCGTTTTGCCCTGATAGGTAAACGCCGTGAAAAGAGCATATCACACAACCTGAAATTTTAGTTATTGTGTATTATACGGGGCTCGTGGCTGAGTGCCGGTACCGGGTGGCATACAAACATCTGTGGCATTCGTTACGGGTAAAAAGTCCAACAACCTGGTCTAACTACAGAACTTCGATATCCCTAGTACTTGGGTTGTGGAGGTCTGATGGCAGTCGCTCGATGTAAAATATCAAAGTTCGGCCGTATTGTAGTTAGACTGAAAGCCGACTCCAACTTAGTTGGGAAAAGGCGCGGAGGATGATGATGTGTGTCTTATAGAGGTTTAAAAACAGTTTTCAGTGGTCATCCTTTGGCAATCTTTATTTTACAGTAATTTATTAGTAATTTACAGGGCTGTTACAGAAAGGTGTGATCATATTATAGAGTCGTATAGTAAATTTTGTACATAACGCAGCGTTAAGAATTTTAGGAAAATTCGTGATTTTTAATACAGAAATCTTATTTTGAAACTGACAAATTGAACTGAAAATTTACCGATAAAGCCAATATTTCGTAACAGAGAGGGTTGACATGAATGAAACTATGGATATCCGATGTCAGGGATGTTGATGGAATGTCCAATGTTTCAGAAAATGTCTGCAAAAAAAAATAAAAAAACGAAATCATTAAAATTGACATAAAAAAATCAAAACATGTTTAGAAATGTGCTCCTTTCCTACACTTGGGAAAGTATTTTCCAATGACATTTTTTTTTGTTTTCAAAGTCCATTTTTATTCAAGCTATATCAACTATTTGTCGGCTACACATAACGCTCGTCAAATCATAGAGATAATATAAAGTGAAGAGGAGAAGAGAGATGCAAGACCTGCACAATCTTTTTTCTCTCTCTAACCCTGTTACAATTCCACATACAGGCTAACATACGGCTTACCACTTCTATTTATGTTATCTTAATACCTAAAGTTCGACTACACTTTTAGAAATTTCAAGAAAAAGACAAATAAAATTGTTCTTTCTTATCTCATTATTTAGCACGAATCGCATTTGATAGTTCCGTAACCTCGAGCACCAAAAAAACGCTAGATGAGGTCGTAATTTTTTGCAGGGCATTTACCAAAGGTGTACCAACAATTCAGGTACACTATGATAAATTATAAAATGATAATGTTCTTAAGAATATCATAATACTGATAAATTACGTAAGTAAAGAAGAAGAACCCTCGAACTAAATCATAATATGAGGATAGTTTATTTTGATTAACGGTTGAACTTTAAATGTATCCACAGGTTGTTTAATTGTAGGATATCAAAGCTAATAGAGTCTAAAAATAGTATAGATAATAATCCTTACATTCAAAAGTCTCACTCATTGAAGACATAAATAGCGACTCTCGAGCTTACGCTACAACAAACTACAAATTATTATTATTATCATTAGTCATGGTCGTCCCACTGCAGGGCAAAGGCCTCCCTACCCTCCATCCACTCCTCACGGTTTATAGCTTTCTGCCGCCAATCTTCCCAATATCTTCTAACTACAAATCAGCACAAAAATATTAAAATCAACAATTCATTTACATAAAATATTTGCCTATCGTTCAATCGTCTTTTTATATCGAATGTATACGTAAGATAAAAAAATAATCGTGACGTGTTTAACCCGTCAAACTAAGTTAAGGCTTATATTAGAATTTTTGATCACGAGTGAGACGATGCCTTAAACTTAGTGCAACTCAAAATGCCATTAAAGTGATAACGTGTCATTACCTTACCGGGGCTAAAACCTCACGATGCAATGCTTTGTCACAAGTGTTCAAACATTTCTTGTTAAACAGAAGCCTGACGTAAGCTTTAAAAACGAATTCTTGTTTCTATTTTGATTATTCACATAAATAATAGCATTCGTACTCACCTACCATGTTGATTAATAAGGTATATTATCATTCAAAACAATCGGATAAACACATATTTATTACTTTTCCCAATAGATGGAGAACATTATTCATACAGCCCGGTCACGGTCAACTCGTTTATTACAATTGTTTTTATCAAATTGCCTACTCATATTGGGCATTTTTCAAACTGTCTGGACATTATGAATAATCTAATGTTAACCACTTGGTCCATAACACATTTAATATGTTTTTACACCCTTTCCTAATGTATATACATATTAAGAATGACATTTAGAAAACATGTTCAAGGTCATCTTAGACCTCCACAGCGAACCATCTTTGGCTGTTAACAAGTTAAGTGCCAGAAATATCTGCCTTAGGTCTGAGTCCAAAATTTCATGATTTTTTATATTCGACAGATGAAGTACTAAACGAAGGAGATAGTCCAACCCCGTGCAACGCAGACAACTCAACCCTGGCGCCATATGGCGCGAACGTGTGCGAGTACGAAAAGAGCACGTGTTTGGAAAAGTGGGAGGGGCCGAACAGGGGCATCACATCATTCGATAACATCGGTTTCGCTATGCTCACCGTCTTCCAGTGTATTACCATGGAGGGCTGGACTGCCATCCTCTATTGGGTATGACATAACATTTTGTATTGATACTTATAAGTTACTTTACGTATAAATCGGGTTATCACTTTTCTATTCCTTATATGATGTTATAGATATTATAAGTATGATTATATACATGTCTGTATCTAAATCTATATAAATATTTACATACATGTTGCAACGTTGATATACAATAGTTCATCTTTCGCGACTTGGTTGCATGTTACATGTGTAAATTAAGACTTAATCGCGGTAATATTTAAAAAGCAAACACAAATGGTATCGTATCTTTTAAATTGTGCCGAAAGTAAGGCCCGGTTTACATATGAAATTTTTCATTTCAGACGAATGACGCACTAGGTAGTGCGTTCAACTGGGTTTACTTTGTGCCTCTCATAGTATTGGGTTCATTCTTCATGCTCAACTTAGTTCTCGGTGTTCTTAGCGGGTAAGTGACCACTACTGATATACTTGTTCATTATTTCCGTTATTTTTTGTCCTATTCCTACTGCATTTATTTATTTTGTATAGAGAATTCTCTAATGAAAGAGGGCGCGTAGAAAGAAGAGCTCAATTCGTGAAGGAACGAGCTCGACAAATGTTCAACGCAGATTTTAATGCTTACCTGAACTGGATCACTGAAGCAGGTGTTATATTTGATGACGGACTACCTTAAGTTGAGCTAATGGTCGTAGTAAGAGTAGTTAAATTAGCAAAACTGTAAAACTAATTTTCAGCACTGGTAAATTAATATTTTGTTAAATTTATGTACACGTAAGATGGATACATGCTACAATATATATAAAATTGTACTTTAGAGTTCTATCACCTAGAAACGCTAGAAAATTTTATTTCATAATGCTAACTTACATTATTATACTATCAGCGTTTTATACGATACTCAAGTGTAAAAATTCGTCTACCCGCAATTTTTTCACTGCAACTCCACTGGAAGTGACTGTTCCCTCGGTAATTTTAAGGTTAAAATTACTGCGGTATTTTTAAGAAAAAAGTCCAGAAATGTATTATATATAATTTTAACTTTACTGTGTACAGTTAAAAATAAAAAGATATGGCATTATTAGAATTCTGAAATAGTATTAGAATTCTAAAATGCTTTATTTACTGAGTTTGTTGACTCGATTTTAATAAAGAATCACTAACCGTAGGTTGTACTAAAAAAATGGACAGAAATCATCACTATGTGTTTAGGAATCACACGGTAAAACAGGGATAATTTATAATTTAATTATATATGGTATTAATTTTACAACATAATTAAAAAAAAACATATTTATCAAAGATATACCGTTTCACTCTTGGCGTATTTCGGGAATACATAGTAAGTTTCTGTCTCAAGATACAGATTACAGATACTTAAGAAAGGGGAAACGACTTAGCGCGTCGTACAGTGGCGCCCGACCCTAGAGCCGTATATTCTAAAGATAACAAGTATCAGCTATTTAATTCCATCACCATTTAATTATAAAACGATTGCTAGATTAGTCTACCACATATCATTGTATTTCCAGTGAATTCGCTAAAGAAAGAGAGAAAGTAGAAAATAGACAAGAATTTCTTAAGTTAAGAAGACAAGCGCAACTAGAAAAAGAACTCAATGGTTACGTTGAGTGGATTTGTAAAGCTGGTAAGTACATTGAAATTAAGCTAATGAAGAATTTTATTACAGTGATGCTGATAATGTTCTTCTATTTACAGAGGAAGTGATATTAGCAGAAGAAAGAACAACAGAAGAAGTAAAAACGCACATCATTGAAGGTTAGTAATTTTAAAGAAAAAGTTACATTAGTGTGTCAAAATATGTAACTTTAATTTTTGTTTGTGTACATGACTGCTGCTGACTATCCAGCATTGTAGACTATTATGTAGAGTATTATTGTTTTATATATGACAAAAAATTTCTCACCTGGGTCTGGGGTCCATGTGCTTGTAAAAATCTAGGATATAACTTATCTGTGGACCAAATTTAATCCAAAGCAGTTTAGCGATAAGGGCGTGATGGAGTAACCAATATCTGCACCCTCATTGAAAATAGGGCCTTCACTTTTATATTGCAAACATTTAAAAAACACAATTAGCCAAGGGCATCTTACACAAATTTTATTCCTTTATTCACATTTATAGCACGAAGAAGAGCAGCGACCAAGAAGAAGTTAAAAAACCTTGGTAAAAGTAAAAGCACCGATACAGAAGAGGAGGAACAAGACGAAGATTGCGGGGATGACGGTCAGTTCATTAAGCTACTGCATGAATGTTGTTTTATTTTAAGTGTGTGTTGTTTCATAAAATCAATAAGAAGATTATTAAACCTATCAATATCACTATATTTCATTTTCATTCCTTGAGTGGGAATATATTTTAGAAGCATGTTCTTTTTAGTTTCTTCGTCAATATTTTTTTACTATACTTTATTAATACTACTATGGACAGGGGGTTTAGTATTTTTAAGGTTTTAAATACGTTAGTCACATTCTTGTTCACCTTATTGCTATTAAAAATATTCATATGTATCAACTGTAAATTCGTGAATGTTGCATGTAAATAACTAAGTCTATATACATCTTCATCCATTACCATCTCGTATTCGTACTCTATGTGTGTGTTGGTTGTTTACAGTTCCAAAGAAAAAGCAAGGTATGGGATCAAACGTGATGCTGGTAGAATATTCCTTTTCATCTTCTACAGTAGTCTAAATAGACTAGAAATAGTTTTAGGAATAGATATCCCTTAACTAATCCTTTCCAGAAGACGTCTGTACGGGAATACTGTTTTTAAATGCCTCTTGCGAAAAGGGTACACAAGTCCAATTTAAACAAATCCAACTTTATAACCCTTTTTCACTTGAGGCAAAAATATGTAAAATAATTCAGTTTCTTTTTGTACTTAATTTAATCCGTACTGACGTCTCTAAACCTCAATATCCTTGCTTTTATTAACTTTTAGGTCCACAGCTGTCTTTTTACCTGAACCTAAAGCTTTAGCGTCAAAAGCTTCACTCAAAACGTTACCATAAACGTGACTAATATTTAGCTATATATCTGGGTATATATTGACGTCTGTCCCAGAAGAGGGTTGTTAGTGATTTGTGTGAAAAAAATATCGGATTATGACCCCGATTGTATTTCAATACAGTTTTTGTACCACCCGCTTATAGAGTGTTACAAAAGTATACGATCGATAGCCATATATGTATATATCCCACAAGAGGATTAGTGTCGCAATTAAGGTGACATACATCGATCTGACCGATAACAAAATACGCGCGTATACGCTAGAGTTCTCGAACAATTAGCTGAATGTGAAACCCCATTCCTTTAGTGGTCGAAATGCCGTTGATCATGTAATAGAAGTTAGACCTTCTAAATTGTTAATAATCAAGAACTTCATTTTTGAACATGAAAAGAACTAGTAGTTATAAATTACGTAGAAGATCACATATCCGTGTATGTTTTAATACTCTATCGACAAAAAGTATTACTAATTTAGAGTGTCAAAAACTTATATTGCAAGTTCAACGGTATCATATTCATTCTTCCTAATATTTTGTCTATCACTACAGGTTTTTTAAAAAGCAAGTCGCGTTCGGTCGGTAAGTGTGCAGACTTCTGGAGAGCCGAGAAGAGGTTACGATTCTGGATCAGGCACACAGTGAAAACACAGTGGTTCTACTGGTTCGTCATAGTCTTGGTGCTCTTCAACACAATTTGCGTTGCCGTAGAGCATTATCATCAACCACCATGGTTGACTTCATTTTTATGTAAGTATACCAATTGTTGACTTTAATTTGGTACTATCTAAAGTTATATTTTGGTAAAATCGTAGCAATAAAAGTATTATTAGATCTTCTTAAGATCAAAAGTCTACCTATCTATTTAGGATAAACGCACACACGACACACACGATAAAAGCACTTCTTATGAATTTTATGTAAAGATAAATATTTTATATAAATATAAGATTTTCATTCACATATTTATATATAATATATATATACTTACTTTCCTACTTAAGGTGATGACTTGAAAGATTAATGATCCGATCTATTAACATTATTATTAAACATGTAACACAACATTTTTTTTTTATTTACAGACTATGCAGAATTTGTATTCTTGGGATTATTTATGATGGAAATGTGGGTGAAGATGTACGCGTTGGGGCCGAGAATCTATTTCGAATCTTCATTCAACCGCTTCGACTGTGTCGTCATTTCTGGCTCCATTTTTGAAGTCGTCTGGTCTGAGGTTAAAGGTGGCTCCTTTGGTCTATCTGTCCTGAGAGCTCTAAGACTGCTACGGATATTCAAGGTAATACTTTACAAAAAAATAGTGGAAACTAACAGTTAGAACAACATAAAATAATATACGAAAATTACGAGTATTTTTGCTCGTACGCCACATGTTTTGTTTTTACACTGAATTAAAAAAGTATCTTATATTATTTTCAGGTTACCAAATACTGGGCATCGCTTCGGAACCTCGTGATATCCCTTTTGAACTCAATGAGATCTATTATCTCACTTCTGTTTCTTCTCTTCCTGTTCATACTCATCTTCGCACTGCTCGGTATGCAGCTCTTTGGGGGACAGTTCAACTTCGAGGAAGGCACCCCACCCACCAATTTCAATACCTTTCCGATTGCATTACTTACTGTCTTCCAGGTAACTAAATAATATATATATTTATAGTATTAAATCCATATTAGGGTAACATTTTGATCATAGATCGTCAATAGATTTCTTATAGAATGCTAAATTAAGCACAACGGCATGCCCACGTCTAAAGACAGTCAAATATGACTATCAAGGTAACACAAATAACTCACGATCTTTAAAAAAGTTCTTCATCATCGATCTACCTACATATTACACTGTCACACTTAACTTAAATCTTTGATTTCAGATCCTAACAGGTGAAGATTGGAACGAAGTGATGTATGCCGGCATTCAATCTCAGGGGGGTATCCAAAGGGGCATGATCTACTCGCTCTACTTTGTCATCCTTGTGTTGTTCGGAAACTACACACTGTTGAACGTGTTCCTTGCCATCGCTGTCGACAATTTGGCTAACGCCCAGGTACGTGGCATTACAATTTTTGAGAATTGCGTTACTTGATCTTGTCCCAATATAATTTTGTGCCCCATATTGATCTTAATTTAATATCATTTCTTAGCACTCTAATTTCGAGGCAAGATCAAGCAATGCAAAACGGTTCTTTACTTTTGTGTATGTATACAGACGGAAGCTACCGTCAATTGGTGTATGTATAACGCCATCGCCCCTTGTAAATTTAACGCCGCTTTCCGTGTAAATGTTGCATTTTTGTATCCACAGGAACTGACAGCAGCTGAAGAGGAACAAGTCGAAGAAGATAAAGAAAAACAGCACCAAGTAAGTCAACAAGCTTATTACCGTTAATTCTTCTACTAGGATTCATCCTCTAACGCTTCGGAATTTAGTTAATAGTTCACAGTTTCAAAGTCATAGCATGTTCAACCACTCTTCCACCAACATTTAATTGCGAGCGATTGTAAGGATCGGAGATTTAATTATTGATTGCGATCAAAATTTGTATTTCATACATTGTTCCGGACTATTAGGAAATGGAGAAAGAAATGGAAGCATTACACGCGGTGGACGGGTCTCCACCGCGGGTAGACTTAAAACCTTCTTCGACTTCGAGTAGGAAGGTAAAACGAGCTCGGCATTGGCAAAGCTACGCTTAAAAATGTATTGGTGTATTCGACTTATAGTATTGTTGACATTTTAAATTATTAATTTTAGATTTGTCTCACAGTTCTAATCTAAAAGAGTTTGTGCATGCCACATGAAGTTTGTTAATACTTTTTTTTGTGTGTGTTAACATCAAATTCAGCAATATTATAAGTTCGCTATAGATGGGTCGATGTGGCTTCTGTGGGCAAATTTCATGATAGGTGTATTTTTTATCAAAATTTTTGACTTGTTTCTAGATGGCTAATGGTCTTAGCTAAACTTTTACGTTAAATTCAACTAGGTGGCTACTTGATTCATCTAATACCCATACTTTGTTTTTAATTTTGTTAAATCACTTCATTCTTATATAAATAGTTTCCCTTAACTCATATCTTTCTGTGTGCAAAATAGTGTGTCTTCTTCTAGTATAAAATAAGCATGCTCTGAATTAAAATTTTAATCGGCTTATGTATTTTTACTTTCCTTCTAATTCTTCTATCTCTAGAAACTATCGATACTCTAGAATCTAGAAACTATCGATTTTATATATTAAAAGTTAATAAAACTATATAACTCACACAGTTATTTTCAAATAAAAAACAATAATATCACGTCGAAAGAAATCCAGTAATTAGCTAGAGTTTGAAGTTTGAAATTATGCCAGAATTTAGACTTTGTAGACAAAAGATGACCTATTTTATTGAAAGCTTTTACATTAAGAAGATTTCAATAATTTCAGAAAAAGAAAGAAGATGCCAAAAAAGAAGATGATGAAGAAATACCTGATGGACCAAAACCAATGCTGCCATATTCGTCCATGTTTATTTTATCACCTACTAATCCGTAAGCTGACTAAGTTACTTATCTAAATGACAATATAATATTTGGTCTTATAAAATTTATCTTCGTATAACTGTACTTGTTTTAATTATATATTTTTAACATATTTTATTCCAGAATTAGGCGAGGCGCACACTGGGTTGTAAATTTAAGATATTTTGATTTTTTTATCATGGTGGTTATATGTATGAGTTCTGCGGCATTAGCGGCCGAAGACCCTGTAGTCGAAAAGAGTGACAGGTTTGCATTTAATTATTTTAATATATTGTACTGTTCCATATTTATAATACGTTTAAAGAATTTTAAAGAGGAAAGATAAAGGAAGAAGATGTACCTAGTTCAAGTATTTTTACTTCTTTAATCTCAATGAATACGTTCCATTAATACGTTTTATGGCTTCACTCTAGAACTAAGGTTCAAATTCTTACCATTGTTCTTCTTAATATTTGGAATGGAGTTAAACTATAATTTAATTACTTAACTTCTAATGTTTATGATTTATGCTTGTATTTTCGTAGGAACAAAATCCTGAACTATTTCGACTACGCGTTTACGGGCGTGTTCACCGTGGAGATGTTGCTGAAGATAGTAGATCTCGGCATCCTGTTCCACCCGGGCGCGTACCTCCGCGACCTGTGGAACATCATGGATGCTGCAGTCGTTATTTGCGCCCTCGTCAGCTTCGGATTTGAAATCGGGTACAGCCATTTTAATAATATTGAATATATTTATTTTGTCTTTTGTTCTCTGTTAAAGAATAATGACAACGTTTTTAGTTATTTTAGTTTTGATGGATTAGATATTAAACTTATGTCTATCGTAATTGATTCATCGGAGTCTTTTGGTTTCAAATAAAATAACTATAGTGGACTGTTTTCTTTTTACAGAGGCGTGAATAGAGGGGCGGGACAGAATCTGTCTACAATAAAATCGTTAAGAGTGTTACGAGTGCTCAGACCATTAAAAACTATAAAACGAGTTCCAAAGTTAAAAGCAGTGTTTGACTGTGTTGTGAACTCTTTGAAAAATGTCATTAACATTCTCATTGTGTACATATTGTTTCAATTCATATTCGCCGTAATAGCAGTTCAACTTTTTAATGGTAAATTTTTTTACTGCAACGATATCAGTAAGAATACTTATGAAGACTGCCAGTAAGTATTTTTTTAATTACATACTATACTTATATTATTACCAGTTACTTTCAGAATAATATGTATAGAACTATGTGATTGTAAATTACTTTGAATTTCTGCACCTCTACATTTATCAATAGGGAACATGCAATCTTTTTTATTTATGCTTTCATTTTTTAAGATTTACATGCAGATTAGAGATCATGTATGTTAAAAAAAGAAAACACTTTAATATATTGCAAAAAAACTCGGTTTGCGCGCGAAGAAGGAATTGCAGTTCTGATGACGTAACTCGTGTCTGTCAGTGGTCATGAATACCATGTTCATCGTTTCGTTGGTTTTCATAGTCATTTCCAACTTTCGAGATATTTTTTTTTGCATAAGTACACAGTACTGTAAACAGGTATCTACTGTAAACTATTTAAAATTTCATGGTTGTGTGAATCACAAACGGAAGATTCCATACCAGCGAAAATATTTCTTTTACATGTAAATACGTAAAGTACATGTAAAAACATAATTATTATTATACCAATCAAGTCTAAGCTATAATAATAGCTACATAAATGTATTAAACTTGAAAGTAAGTTTGCTTTACCCGTGTTTTATGTTTCATGTTACCATAAGTATATGAAAATAAGCTAAAGGCCTATTAGTTTTTTTAACTCAAACCATAATGGTGAATCGCTTTGATGTTTGTTGGTGGCAAAAAGAATGTTAATATTACTAGTAGTAAAGAATCTATCCATTCAAACAAGCTGGAGCCTTATAATTAATTAATCTTGTCGAAAGTAGCGAAGATTACTCGCTTCACAATCTCTGTTACACAATCCTCATAAGATTCCCTTGTTGAGCTGAAATAACTGTTGTCAAGAAGATACTGAATGAAATACAAAGTTTAAACTGTGATTTATACATACCGTAGTAGTTTAGTCCCTTTCATTTGTCTACTTGAAAACTCTGCACTTTCGACAAAAAGTTACAACCATATTGACACCGACTTTTGGTAGATTTCTGGAGGCTGCTTAGATAAACCCACCTTCAATTTTATAGGAAAAAGCGATTAATATTTGCAAGTTTACTTGGACAACTATAACTTCAAATAAGTAGATATAACATAAGTGACGTCACTAGACGCTGATTAGTCTATTAAAATGCGTTCCGTCTCACGTTATTTCAAATCTTAATTTTCGTAAAAATCAAAGTAAAATAATAACGTTGTAGTGATCCTTCTTTTATATGTTTATAAAATTTTAATGACACCATTTTTATAAATATTATATCTGCATCTTCTCTATTGTATCAACTACTTTTGTGATTTGACGTTCTACCATTGAATTTTTGGCTTTTTTTTATGGTATAGGGGGCAAACGAGCAGACGGGTCACCTGATGGTAAATGACTACCGCCGCCCATGGGCACCTGTAACTCAAGAGTCACAAGTGCGTTGCCGCCCTTTAAGGTGGGAATAGGGGAAGAGCGGGAAGACGGGAGAGGGGGATTAGAGGGGAAGAGAGGGGGGAGAGGGGAAGGACGGGAATAGGGGAAAGGGCATTGTTAGGGCCTCCGGTAACCTCACTCACGAGGCGAAAAGCAATACAAGCCTTGTTTCACGGCCAGTTTTCTGTGAGGCCGTGGTATCGAGCGGAGTCGAGCCGGCCAATACGTGCCGAAGCATGGCTCTCCCACGTAAAGACCTGACCATCCTGACCTGTGCCATCCGCAGACACCGCTACCAAGATATTATGAATATAGTTTATAAGTAATGTGATGACGATGACACCTAATGAGTATAAAACTAAATCAAACGGCACACAACAATCCTAAACTTTTTGCGCTACAAAAGACCAGAAATGGTCGAGGTGGCACTAAGCACTTAAACAATAATAATCCTAAACTTTGACCACACCTCTCTGTAACACCATGAATATTTTATTGTATTTCCAGAGGGATGTATTTCGAGTACGAGCCGCACAGCCTACTGCCGCGTGTTGTTCATCGCACGTGGACGACGCAATCCTTCCATTACGATAACGTCGCCGTAGCCATGCTCACGCTGTTTGCTGTACAGACCGGGGAGGGGTGGCCACAGTGAGTTCTACATTATTGTCTCATGCATAAAATATGCTAAACTCAAAGTGATTTTAAAGATATTAAAGTACGTATAAAAACTTCTTTAGTTGGAACTAGTAAGTCAAAAGTGATGATGATGATTTTCAGTATTTTGGACTTGATGTTCAAAAGAGACATTTCATGACCCCTCTCTATTTTTTGTGGATAAAATATACTTGATAATAATGAAAACGTTGAAAACAGGTTTATTTAAACATTACTCAAATTTCGTTCGTTAATGGATTTTCTTACAAATACTAGCAATCACTTAAGCATTACTTGTCTACTTAGGCCCTTCGTACACAAGGCTACGGAAATCTTCGATACCCGACGATTTTAGTCTCTGAAGTGGCTACCGCAATACAAATTCATAGAGGTTCGTACACAGGCACGCGTCGCCGACATGTTGTTCATTCATCGCCGACAAAAGTCGCGCGCTACCTGCCGGGCCAGATCGTTGCTAGAAATGTTGCTGCGATTTCCAAGAAAACAGAGCAATTATTAAATATTAAATTTGTTTCTGAGGAGGAAAAAAATCCTTGTTTCTATAATTATTAGTTAAAAGAATATTTTACAAACGATATTACAGCAAAAGCTTGGGTAGCTGTAGAAAAGGCCGCTAATTGAGACGATTTTTTTGCTTTAGGTAAAGACAGTTGGCCAAATTAACCATTTATGTCAGACATTCTGTAAATTCAAATTTTTAGAATGCCGTGTAGCCGCTACGCCTATAGTGGCCAAATAGACACCACGCGTCTTGTGATTAAATGCCGTGTTTACGAACCGTGCGCTACAAGATGTTCGCCACTTTAGTATCGAAGATTAGCGTATCCTTGTGTACGAAGGGTCTTAGTTAGTAGTGTAAAAAGTTAATGGCGCCTGTGACAAGCTGATACGTTTGTATTGAATTACGTTTAAATTAATTATGTTTATTCTGCTACACACATTGTTTACTAATTCTACATATTTATTTTCAGAGTATTACAAAATTCAATGGCCGCCACATACGAAGACAGGGGACCCATACAAAATTTTCGAATAGAAATGTCCATATTTTATATAGTTTACTTCGTGGTGTTTCCTTTCTTCTTTGTTAATATATTCGTAGCTCTGATAATTATCACATTTCAAGAACAGGGTGAAGCTGAGTTGCAGGATGGTGAAATTGATAAAAATCAGGTGAATAAATTTAGAGCCAAATAAATGTCTAAAATTGCTATAATTTGCAAACTATATAATAGATCTCACTCTCACAATTATATATTCTTTTAACAGAAACATTACCAATAAAAGAAAGACGACTAAGTAAAATTTTCAAGTTCAGTTAATGAAATCCTAATCTCGAATATGTACGCTTACAGAAATCATGTATAGACTTCACGATAGAAACACGACCTCTAGAGAGGTATATGCCGAGCAGAAGGACGAGTCTTAAGTACAGAGTATGGAAAATGGTCGTCTCTTCGCCCTTCGAGTACTTCATCATGACTCTAATCGTCCTTAACACATTGTTGCTCATGATGAAGGTATGTATCATTAATGCTTCTGTGTGTTATAGAATAACTAATTTTAATGCCCTATGTGTAAACTAAAGAACGACTCAATTAAATGTATGTTTATATAGAATACAGTAATACAGACAAATCATAAGTGATCATACAAATAACATAAGCAAATGTAGCACTATAAATGTGGAGAGTAGAAAATGATCACATAATTGAGGTAGGTAGTTGCTAAACAATATAGCCTGTCACGCAAGGCACTGAAACGTGACGATCTAGTTTAGAAAGAAGTCCTTCAACTCACTGAAGCCTGCACTAACCATACTAGAGAGTTCCTGTAAACGTTCTCGTCTGGGAGGAGTTATAACTTTGCTGTATGTGCGTCTTATATTTGTGAGCACCTTATAGACCCTTTATATTTAGTCGAATCGATAGTTAGTGCTGAATCGTTACAGTTCTGAATATAAATAAAAACAGTCAACGTCATGTTATATACAACATCAGTGGCACAACATTAGTATTGCCTTAGGTTTTTCCAAAATCACAACCTACACATACACACATCATACAAACGTGTTTACGATATCACTATACTTAATCGGCGTCAGTCTACACTGCATTGGAATGCGCCGTATTTGAAATTACCAAGCCAATCCCGTCAAGTATACCGCCAATGCATAATTTTATTTTCTCCTGTGTTTCGTTGAGTAATCCTCCATTACTCCTCGCTTGCTATTCATTAAATATGTATGTATCGGTGTTTACTGCACGGTATACCTCTCCTTCCAGCACATTTATGGCACAGTTACACCAAACATTTTATTCGGTTATTCGTGCTTGTGAATGCACAACAATCTCTGGAAATGGATAGGACGTGGCATGGGCCATATATGTTGTTCGTGTTGCATGATCTTATTTAAGACCTATTCCTATTTGTCTTTATGTGGATATTGTGCATGCTTGGTGGAATGGCCTACGCCAGGCGTGATCTGTTGGTGGCTATGGGCTGCTTCGTATATTTATTGGAAATTTGACAACGCGGATCATTTTCTAATTTAACTGAATTAAAAACGATTTTTTAAGTGATCTAAATTCCTACACCACAAAATATAATTGTTCATTTCTTTTTTACAGTTTTTTAGTTCTTTGTTTTAAATTTTTTCTACATAATTATGTTAGGTATCTAATGAGTTACAAAATGTTTATCGATTTCACTGTGACCCTGTCTAATTTTAAGTTACCCTAACATACTTCATAAGAACTGGCACAAATCCTCTCCAATCTTGTCACCAATTCCTATAGTATTATCCTTCTGACATATGTACCGCTGTTAATCGTTACATGAACCGTAACTTATCTGACAACTAAACTTACATCGATTCTATACAAATTTCCATTTGTACATCACATAATACTTATTCTTTTTGCGAATGAGTTTAATAAAAGTAACAATTATGTATTTTTATTGCCATGGTTTTATCCATAACGCCCGGCACTTCACTACAAATGGCAGTACTATAATCAAAATGACATCTACGCGGATGTCCTCAAGTATTCGAATATGGGGTTTACTGGAATGTTTTCTGTGGAAACGGTGTTGAAAATCATCGCTTACGGTGTCAAAGTAAGTACACAAACACAAAGTATCGACCAACACATAGTACTATTCAAAACAAAATATGAGTAAAATGTGATACAGGTACAAATGTACTCTTTCTGTTATTAACATGATTGTTTTATCTATTTACATGACTGTATGGGATTATTTCCAGCCGAGTTATTGTTGTCCCTTCCCCAAGTATCCAGAACTAGTTTCTCTCTGACGACGATGATGATTGTAAAGGATTATTTGCAAATGTTGTAAAGCATGGCTTTTTTTCCTGCTGCATGTGGCACTTGTATGTGAATACACGCGTTAACAGTGTTGGTTTTCTATGAATAGCCTAACTCAATACTGATCGTGAATTAAAACGGTAAGTTGCTATTATATTTTAAAATCTGGTGGAGTCCTGCAGTTACAAAGGTAAGTAAACTCTTGTGTATTGTAGGTACATCTATATTGTCCGTCATAACACCTAAAAGCATGTTTGTACATTCAAAACAGCATGCCGCACGTGCACTTTGTGCCACAAGTCTCGTAACATTACAATACATCATACTCACTGACAAAAACTAACATAATACACATACTAACACACTCACATAAACATGAAAAATAATATCGGCTAGATAAATTAATCTTTATTCATTTAAAGTTAAATGCTGGAACCATTAATTTGTTTAAAAAAATGCAACACTAATTTAAAATGAAACGAAAGAGTATGATCTTGCATTTAGCTTTCATAGATTTTTTAATATTTTGAGTTAAGATTTAAACAATTGGTATTGATTTTGTGGTAGTTTCACGAGGCTCCACTGGCACTCATGGATATGTTAACAGTCATGAACATCGTCTTTACGATGTTCTTCCTACTCGAGACAATATTGAAGCTGATCGCCTTCGGGTGTACGGTAAGAATTTGACCCACTTTAAGTTTTTATAAAAACAACTTTTATTATTTCTATAATTAGATTGACTATTTGGAAAAGGTAGTTTATTAGAATGCAAGAAGCCATGGGTACGTAACTGAGAATACTTCTTACATAAGATTTAGCAATCATCTCAAGTAAATCAACGAATAAAATTTAATTCCCAGATGTCATTTTGTGATGCAAAAATGTAACAATTGTTTATCTGTTTGGATGGCTAACTCATTGTTTGCGCCTTACACATTACACTAATCATTATTATTTTATAAATATTTTAGATTAGTTATTAATATTCAATATTGACTTGAATATACATATTTCAATTTAGAACTCATTTTATAGAGAATTTACAAGACTTCGCTTTTTTATATAAAACATAACTAAGTTTTAATAGCATTAACTTTTGTTAGATTTATAAATTGTATTTGCCTAGATATTGATTAAAATTCAAAGAGAGATGTCCTCACTCCTTTCCCATAGTCCTTTGATCAACAATCAAATCATATTTCGATAGAAAGCGTACATTTGTATACAACTTTTCTAACAAATTTTCAATAAATTCGCTTTTAGAATAAAATTCTAATACCTCGACCTGTTTCAGAATTTTTTCAAAGATCCTTGGAATACATTCGATTTCATCACGGTCATTGGAAGCATCATTGATGCCCTCATTATGGAGTTTGGCGTAAGTATTAATGATTTTTTACCTGTTTATACATCTCTCAGCTTTCTACTAATCTTTATTTTATACTGATTTCACCTTTGACTGAGAGAGTAACCTACTTTGCTGTTGGTAATTTCTTTGATTTTGGTGGAAGTGAAGATAAAGGATATATCCTGATTACAGACCGACCTTGCTGAAAACTGTGCTGACATATCCTGTCAGCAGGTAATAAATTAACTATTTGATTGCTAGGAACCTTAGTTTTTGTAACAAATTTGTCTATGGTTTAGACCGAGTGTGTATATAATATATTGGACAGTGGTCCGCAATCAGTAGTGCTAGAAAATATTTTTAGATAATTAGGATGTTTAGTACTTTTGTAGTTTAAAAGTAAATGGTTTGCTAGGGATCAATTGTTTTACGGGTTTTTATTGATATTATGACAATTTGAATGAATTGGTGTATTTGGTATTACTTTATCATAAGTTCCTAGATCCTTAAAATGTATTCGTAAATATTGCTAGATTATAATAATTATTCGTACATTGTAAATGAGAAACGGTATTTAATATTATTTGATACAGTTTAAAGAATGTAGCTAACTCAATAATCTTTATTTAATTTTTAATTTTTCTTTCTAATACATTCGTATTTTATTTAAATAATTACATTATCTAGAATAAACATCTATTTATCAGTGTTCTAGAACCCATAGTACACGGTCTGTTCTTAGTTTGGGTCTAGATAGCAATGTATAATATGTTCCAGGATATTATTATTATTGTTGTTTACCTTAAGAACTAGTTTAATTTAACATTGTTATTAGTTTTCCCTTTTAATAAATTAGTTACATACTCCATGTATGCTTACCGTAACATCAGCTTAAAACATATTACCAAACATGTTTGCAAAAAGTTTGGCATTTTGTACGTGTGATTTTTTATGGTTAAAAAGTTTGAAAATATCATTAATTAGTCTGGTTATTATAAAGTGGTTGTAAACGTGTGTGTATTTCTTAGGAAAACACGTTCAACGTCGGTTTCCTCCGCCTGTTTCGAGCCGCGCGACTGATCAAGCTGCTCCGACAGGGCTATACTATTCGGATACTTCTCTGGACATTTGTGCAGAGTTTCAAAGCCTTACCCTACGTGTGCCTTCTCATCGCGATGCTTTTCTTCATCTATGCCATCATCGGGATGCAGGTCTGTTCGAATTCCCCTTAGATCGAATGTCTTACAAGATTTTGATAATGAAATTAATATTAATTCCAATAAAAATAAGCCGACCGAATTGTTAGGATCTATTGGGGGTTATTTTTTATATTATAAACTAGTACCTACTCTTATAGATTCAGAAATCAGTAACTACTTATTAATTGTTTACTAGTGAGTTTAGATCTAGATTTCTAATAAAATTACTAGTTTATAGTTATTTTTAATGTTGAGGGTAACATTTTTATAGTCTTAAACTTTGACATTAGTGTATTGGCTAGGGTGTAGAAAGTAGATCGAAATATGTTTACCTAAATTATTCCGATCTCTTGTAAAGTATTGCGTTAATCCAATTGTGAAAGTCTTGCTTTTTTGGTAGGGTCATTAAGAGTACCTGTAACTAGTAATTCTATAACCTGCGCAAAGTAGTATTTTGTAATCTATCCAATAGGATCCAAGTAACAAACAAACACATAATTCATAATCTTTGATATTCCCGTATGTTTAGATTTTTGTCATATTTCAAATTCCGCTCCAAAATATAAAGTAGTGAAGTAGACGTTATTTTAAATTAAAATTTATTATAGCCAATTAATTATTCAATTCATCATAGTTATATGTAGTTCTTTGACATTCACATTTGTAAGTAGTGAGTACATTTAATATTGGCTTAAGTTGTAAAAAAACAGTATTGATAAGTTTCCAATGACAGGTTTTTGGAAACATACAATATGATCCAGCTGATGCCATCAACAGGCATAACAACTTCCAATCTTTCGTGGCGGCACTCTTGCTACTATTTCGGTGAGAGTACAAAAAAGAGAGTAGTTGTTCTAATTCTTGCGGCCACTGCCGAAAATCTGTCTATACTAATCTTTGTTACATATATGTACTTACTATCATTCTCATTGGCAATATGACTAACACCATCAAAATGTATATTCATGAACCAAACGTAGATTTAGACTAACCTTAGCGGTCACAATAATCCTGATTGGTGTCCTTACTTTGAGATTGCTTATGTTTGTTAAATACTTAGATAGAGTTTGGTGCGTCTGTGTTTATGATCGTGGTTATGGTAACTAGTGCTAGATATAGAACCGTCTATGGTAGAATGTTTATTTTTGTGGGGTAGAGCATAGGGCTACGCGTTATAAGTTGCATACAAACCTGACTTTCTGTGTTGTATCTGCTTGGACACAGGTGTTTGGCAATATAGCATTAATAGCAGAGTCTGACATGAACAGACACAACAATTTTCGAAGCTTCATTCAAGCACTCATGCTACTCTTCAGGTAAGGAACATTGAATGCAATTTAGTCCAGCCTGAAAACATACTGTAAACAAACGTAAAATAAGAAAACAAACATATTGAAGATCATATAGACCACTCTGACGTAATAAACTCAAAAGCAATTAGTTAAAATGCAAAAACCAGTAGTTGAAACGCTTTTCAGTGGAGTCATGTGGGATTATTTAGAATAACTTCATCAGTGAGTCATAAAGCACGTCTCATGCATGCACTTAAGACCGTCCACCGTGTAGATCAGTCTGTTCCGAATTGAATGCTCATATTTTCCTTAATTGATTTTAAAAATTAAACAGAACTAACGTAATCAATATTCATGTTCAATTTTCATTTTCAAACTAACATTTCGTAGATTACAATAACTTTCAACTTTCTTATGTTATATTTTGAACGTGACATGGTCGCTGTGAGCCACTGTATGTTTAGATGCGCTACGGGAGAGTCTTGGCCCAACATCATGTTGGCTTGCCGAAAACCTGCCAAGTGCGACGTGGAAGCAGGCAAGGCCCCCGATGAACATTGTGGAAGTACGCTCGCCTACGCTTACTTCGTGTCTTTTATATTCTTTTGTTCATTTCTGGTAAGCATTTTCAAAACTTTTCATTTTGCAGAATTTTTCCTACTACTTATACTTAAACTTAACTATATTATTTACTTTTAGATGTTAAATTTGTTCGTTGCCGTCATTATGGATAATTTTGACTACCTAACGAGGGACTCGTCCATCCTCGGCGCACATCATCTTGATGAATTTGTTAGAATATGGGCGGAATACGACCCAAACGCCACGTAAGTACTACTTATCAACTTATCAAAGTTATCAAAGATATCTGCAAATATATATCCAATGTTATAATGTAAAAACAATTAATTAATTTTAGGGGGAAGATCCATTATACAGAAATGTATGACATGTTGAAAAACATGGATCCGCCGCTGGGGTTTGGCAATAAATGTCCTAATAGACTAGCATATAAGAAGCTTATTAGAATGAATATGCCGCTAGACGAAGAGGGGAAAGTTAATTTTACGACAACACTATTTGCCTTAATACGAGAAAATTTAAACATCAAAATGAGATCTGGTAAGGATGAAAAACTTATCAAAATGTATGTCTTTTTATTTCAAAAGTCCAGCAACTTATACATTAAATTTCTTTAGCTGAGGAAATGGACCAAGCAGATGAGGAACTAAGGGAAACGATAACTCACATTTGGCCATTACAAGCTAAGAAAATTCTTGATTTGCTGGTGCCTCGAAATGATGTTCTCAACGCTGGGAAACTAACCGTTGGGAAAATATACGCTGGACTTCTATTACTTGAGAGTTGGAGAGCTGCTCAGCAAGGTGTTCCGGTAAGTACTACTCATCTTCCTACTGCACCTTAAGTAACATCGTTGTCAACACTTATATCTGTGTATAAAATGAAATATTACATTAATATTCTTATCAATATAGTGACTTGTGTAGATCCAATGAAGCCAGAGTAAATTCGTGTGACTTTTGCCAATTGTATATATATGTACACTTTGAGCCAAATGTAACTTACTTGGGTAGGTAAAACTACAGTTTACAAGTAGTGTTTGTTGATGGTCCCCTTAATCACCACATTAGATAACAATTTTCAACATTATAGTTAGTTACATAGAGTTGGTTGTGTTGTCTACCTGTGGATGTATTGTTGTGTACATTTACACCTTGTCAAATATTTGAACCTTTTTGATAATGTTTTTTTTATTGACTATAAATAACATGTGATTGGCTCCCTATTAAATTAAAACGTGTTAGCTTAATAACAGTACAACAATACAGAATCACTTAAGTCGAAATCGACTCTAACGAGTCGACTACATTGGTGGTTTACTTTTCAGGCATTCAACGAGAATAGCCCTACGGCCATTCAGCCGGTAGTATTAAAATATTTTACGGAACGAAATTTGACTACTTTTTTCTTGCACTATTCTAGATATTTTTTAATTATCAGTATTTTCTCGCATCGTGTTTGAATAAATTTATTTTTAATACCAAAATTAAAAACTACACGATAACCAATAAATAGATTCAGGATGGTCAAGAATTAAATACATCAAACATAATACCGTAGTTTAGTGATTTAAATAAATTAGTATAGTTTTAGTAACGCACTAAAAGACGCATTGGTACGGCAAATTTGTGCAATTGTTGCACAATTTTGTTCAACAGGGCTTTGTAAACCACAACAGATTAATCTGTCCTATAGTTGCAAAATTTGTAGTCTTACTACTAATTGTCTTTGTTCCATTTGTTTGATGATATGTCTCGTAGTTAGTTGTCCTACCATAGATCTATCTGTTGTACCAATTTGTGTTACATGATTTCCCTCTCTCATTTGCTACCTCCTAGAATATTTGAGCTACCATTCGGCGTTTTATGAATACCGTTAATTAATGTCTCTTCTATTTAGATAGTATGCATGGTGTATTCATATTGTGGTTTTTTATATATTTCAACAACTTCCATCCGTTCCGTTGCTTTTCTAAAATTATATTTCTTTTAATTTAATACATTTTGGCTCAATCAATTAACCATTTTAGAAGCCTTGTGATATACCTGAGAGACGTCAAAATAAAACGCTTTCTTGCTACACTCTTATTTGCCTCCTATACTTTTGTACTTAGATAAGAATGACTTAAAGCAATAATCATGATTCTCAAGTCTGCGCATGCTGGAGAACAAAATACTTTGACTGATTTTTAATGGTTTTCAATATATTTTATACTTACAAACGTGAACTCGTCAACTATGCCTCTGGCTTCAACTTTATTGCACATGATTTTATATAATAGCACCTGTTTTGATACAAGATGCTTTGTAATTTCAGCTCTTACACTAACGGTTGTACTGACATAAACGAAACTTTATCAAAATCACGATACAGCTAACTTGTAATAGTTTTCTCAGATAGCTGTAGCTGAATTGATCTTCAATAACACTTCGGAACTACTCAATATAGATTGTTACTTGCTGTCCATTTGTTGGATTTCTATTACACAAATAACACATTGACACAAGTTACCGAGAACTCCAGCATGGACACGATGTATGGGATGTTTGCGCAAACTCATGTAGGCTTTAGCCGTTAGTGTCCTTTGAGTCCAATGCGCTTGGACTCTGTATGACATGAGCATGCGCAAGTGAGCGTGTGTTTGGGTGGGTGCGTGATATGGGGTGCGTGGTGCAGAAGGCGTCGTTCTTTAACTGCTTGATGGATGTGGCGGCGGGACTTGGACCGGGCTCACGCGCCGGTTCGCTCAGCCATGAGGGACAGCCATCCGCCGGTGGAGATGGACATTCTGATGACCCGCACACTCTAGCCAACCTCGCGAGACGCAACAACAGAAAATCTTTCAAGTAAGTTACTTCAAATTACATTTAATTTACATACTGGCCTGGCCTGTTGGTCTAGTGGTTAGTGACCCTGACCGCTAAGCCAGAGGTCGTGGGTTCGATTCCCACCCAGGACAAATAATTGTGTGATGAGCACGATAATTTGTTCGGTGTCTAGGTGTAATTTATCTATAATATGTATGAATTTAGAAATATATAAGTATGTTTATCAGCAGTCTGGTTACCATAGTACAGGCTCTGCCTAGTTTGGGATCAGACGGCCGTGTGTGAGATGTGTCAAGTTATTATTATTATTATTACTTATCACGAGGGAGGGTTCCGATTAATACAAATACCTACTTCCTTACGTAGGAACATCTACATGTATAAATTATCTATTCTTATTCTACTATCATCATATTCCTTTTATTTATCCTATAAAAATGTTCAACAAAATTATCATGAAACGTAGGATTATGTTCCATCAAGAATATAATATTATAAAAAAATCCAAGTCTCGCAAGTCGTAACGCAGTCGAGTTGTGAGATCTAATTGTTACTTAATTGTGAACTAAAAACATTTTATAGTGACCGTGTCAATATTAGACACCTTTATTATATATAATTTAATAATATTTGTATGTCTTGATGGCAAAACATAGCGCAATAAGACCTATTTATAAGACCACATTGATTGTATCTACCTATGTTTTACAAATAAATGATCTGGTTGATTGATTGATTGACTACTTTTTTAATAAATACAATAACTTGGCCATAGCACGGCAACATAATCACGTAAGAATCTACTGTTCTTAATTAATTTAATTGAACATAACGCTAGCAAAGCGAGCCTTTATGCGTACACAAACATTGCCGTGTGCAATTGGCAATTAATTTTATTTATTAAAAAAATAAAGACCTCTAATATTTACACGGTCACAAAAAAATTAGGTTTTTAACTTTATCCACAACGAAGTTACAGGGGATCCAAAATATCCTGAATGGCTTTGCGGAAAGAATGGTATGGCTGTGCCTTTGTTTTCTGTTTTGGTGCGGCTGCACTACCCTGCCCTAGATACCTTGCCCACTTGTTACATAAACGTCTTGATGTTGGCCATAATAATATTTATAATGTCCGTTTTCACGTCCTAATTACATTTATTTACTAAAAAAAGATCAGCAACAAACCAGTTAAAATTTAAATCGACTTATACGTACACATCAAGATGTATGCCTTTTCAGTAATCTCCAAAGTAAACGGTCATTTTTAATTTAACAGTGTACTTAATACGCTTAGATAAATCTATAAATCAATACATGAAGTAAACTATTTGTACTCCTTTTTAAACAAATTTTGCGCACGCAGGAATGTGTTAATTGAAATGCTTAAAGTTTATATATAGAAGAAGCGACGAAAGGTAAAAATATTTAATCAATTTAAAAATTATGTGAAAACGGCTACGAAAAGCTACAGGGATCCAGTATAGATGATGACCTGTCATGGCAAGTAAAGTCAAGGCAATGACAGTTCAAGTTACACTGGTTAATGAAAATAAAACAAAACATTCAAAACAAATTATTTTATCAGTGTAACTCTCAGTGACATAATATATTCCTTGGGTAGTAGTAGGTCTTGCAGTACCAGCAGATGTTCTTTTGATACTGGATTATGCAGTCATATTTATCGACTAAGATGTATTTTTATCCTTGAATAAATTCAGTATTCAATCTATTGTTTTCCTTTGTTTCAGGAACAATAAAAAGGTGAATACCTTACGAAATGGGTGACTATATTGTCTGTTGTAAAACCCAATCAACCAGAGCCTCATGATAGCCATTGTCTAGTGCAATCGATGTTCCCACCAATATCATTTCATTCATGGAAAATTTTGTATCCTAACTAAAATGAAAGATTGGAAAATTAGTAACACTTATTCGTTAAGTTGGTTGATGATATGTTGTTTAATGTATCCGATTAATGGGTGTACCCCTTTAGCTAACACATCGATGCATTTACATAATGTCATAGATAGTCGATGTTGTAATTATTTTTATGTTAATAACTTGTTTTGGGTGTTCATTAACAACGATATAGGATAATACTGTAATAATTTGTTAATTTAGTCTTTAATACTAACCATGTTCATAGGTAATATTGTGGTAACCAAAGTAATCTAGGGCCTTAGGCTCTTAGTAATTGATTATGTGATGTAGGAACACACAAACGTATTAATCGTAAACATTTTTAAGTTTACAGATGGTTGTTGATGTTTAGGTAAACATTTTCAGTAATAGATTATTGTTTTTCTTTACGTCAATTTTGTAGAAAATGTTATCTTTCCTCTTACTTCGGTATTATTAGAGAATGTTTTTCAATATGAATTTTTATGTAAAGAAATGATTATTTGACATTTTCTTAGACTACGCTACCCATACACGAACATACGAACATTACAGTCATAATATCAAACATGACAACCGAACATGTCGTACTTCCTACCGGATAGCATTTTGCATGAAACAAAAGTAAACATCGCATGCACTTTGAGATAGTATAATAACTAAAATATTTAACAATTTGGTAAGTAGTAAAATATATTCTGCACAAGCACGGTCTGGTGCATGGTTTGCAAAGTATGACACTTACTCATAAATTAGTGCACGATTGTTGTTTTAAATATCGAACTGACATTTTGTAAATATGGGACAGTAAGTTAAAATTAGCTTGCAGATTTTTATATTATTGTCGTCCGTGATTGTTAATGCCGTGGCTGTTTTAGGTTTTGGAAATGCCAGGGTCACAACACGCTTCAATGGAGTCCCTGGATGAGGCAAGATTACAAGCGCCTCACACATACCAGAATGGCCACCACGGCAGATCTTCCAGCTTAAGGTAAAATTGTAACTAACTCCAAAAACACGTGTTTTTTTATTTATGTTATTGTTTAGTTTTTGTTATTTTATTTTTATGTTTATAGTGTCATCGAAGAAGAATCAATTGATCTCAAAGTTATCGTAGTGAACAATGGTATGTGCCATGAAAACCATCTTGTACTAACCAAATGTTATTTTCTTCAGGACTAATCAATTTTACTCCCCGATACGTTTTCTCGGTGTTGCATGAGTGGTAACATGCATGGTGAAGGAATGACTCTTTCTTTCAAGTTTTGACTTAATGTGCTTTTCAGACGAACACCAAGTCCAAGAAGAAGAGGCCACTACGGAGGTTATCATCACGATATCGGGTTCTCCGACACCGTCAGCAACGTCGTCGAGATAGTCAAGCACGAACATCAAAGACACGGACGGACGCACAGAGCGCCACACTACTACCACTCGCATGGTAAGTTAATATTTTGTATCACTTAGCTAAACGGGTAAACTAAAATATACCATTATCCAGAGTTCTATAAAAACATAATATGTAAACATACAACATTCAGGCAAATCTGGTGATTACATTAAATTAAGTCCACATTATAGTTGAATTCTGTAGATTCTTAGCTATTCATCTTAGATCATGAGGTGTGTTTGTATTTTGTTCTATAGCGTATCATCAGATTTGCCATCTTGCCAAGTATTTATGGCTTAATGCTACTGCAATTTTGACAAGATAACAGCGTTTTATATAGTATTTATCACATTTAAAACTATATAGCCTTTAAACGAGCTACATGCTATTAACTATTTACCATTATGTTATTCCTGTAGTATTATTTATTCATACTAAAACATTAAAAACATTATCGTCAACATACCAAAATATTTTGTTTAGCTTCAATTAACCGAGAACAGTTTTGCAAACATTTTTCTTCTCATGAAGGTACTCTGAAAGTTTTGTGAGAAGATGGGAAGTCTAGCTTAAAGTAGTTGTAGTTATTCATGTTTTCGTAGATGTAGTTGTAAGATAATCAGTGAGCGAAGCAGATATGCTGCCAATTGATGAGTTTGCGAATATAGACACTTAGATTGTACAATCTAGCTATAAATTTAACATTTTCACAAGGCTAGTCTTGTAAACTTTATACTTGTAGCTAATTAGCCATAATTAATAACTGCTCCATTATTATGCTCATTACTCAATTGTTATCGACATCACTAATATTTTAATCATCAGACCCCACATTATATTATATGTAAGTACATTACGATCGGCATAGATTTTGAGCTACGATTTAACAAAACAAAGTGTAAAATTTATGTAAATTGGCCTGTATTATATATAAATAAATGATTAATTTGCCTGCTGCATGCTAAATAAAATATTGATGCCAACCAAATTCAATTTACTCCTATTTGCACATAGTTTAATTGCTTTAACCGTGGGTGCCTCGCTATACTGAGGTTCCCAGGACGCATGCACTCCAACAATATCACATAAATCATGCAGCATGCAGAAGCTTAATGATTTTGTATTTATTTTTATATTCTCTACAGTAGTCGGCTACAGTTATATTGAAGAGATTTCATTCTTATTTTAATTAAATACTGTTACCTTTTGTATCAAAATATTATTTTTCAATTCCCTACAAACAAACTTTGGATACACAGCTGATAAATTAATGCTATCCTAGTCGATCCAAATTCATGTCCAGGAAGATAAACATTTGGAACCACGTAAACAAACACCCAAAATTTTTAGAGTCATCTTTGTGAGTAAGGAAATAAGGTCGGTAGTCCGACGGGCTTTAGGGAAAACCGTGGTGGAAGGTACATGAAGGTATTCCTGACAGCAGGGAAGGAGTGGAGGGCGCCGCACCCCACGACCATCCTGAGCCAGCCCTCGCGGTCGCCCAGCCCGCCACACCACACCTACGGTGAGACCCACTCGCCACACACACCGGACGCTACATACAACACAGTCTTTCATAACACGCGACAAGTTTTGCGATATCGTACATGAAATGAAAAATAGCTTTTCTACGGTAATTTGTCAGAACTGATAGCAAGTTTGCTTCAAATTTAGGATTAGACTCATTCAGTAGGTAGGTACTTGATCTACATCAACATGACTTTACCAAAGCTTCACTGGGGGCGCATGATCATATCTCAGAAATACATCCCCAACCGTATCCCCAAATCGTAAGCGATATAACAATGAACACCATATACGTTAAATTAAAATTTAACTTGAACGAAATTTTTATGTTCAGTAAAAAATATTGTAAAGCAAAGGGTCTGAACCAAAAGTTAAATTGGCAATAATGTTTCGGAATTTATCAGGCCCACAAGACCCTTTGCTGGCATAGCAATGTGTCTAAAATTATTATTTAATCGATGTTGATGCAGGCTTTGCACGTCTGTAGATGTATGAAAGCGGCGCGAGTGTAGATGGAGAGCATGGTGGACATCCACAAGAAAATTGTTTGCACATCTGTTTATTTTTAATCTGATTAGGTGTGTATTTCATTATGACCCCTGTTGTTTTCCTTGATTTAATTCGATCACCCATAAAGTCCCCTTATGTATCGACTAATATTACATATATATCATCACCACATAGCTCAATAAAATTAGAAGTGTTAATTAGCGTTTAGAATATCAAATCATTCAAAGAGCAGTTTGGGCACCAATAGGTGGTGACCGGGATCGCGAACGAGACCGCGAATGGCGGGAATGGCGCGACCGGTCGTGGGAACGGGAAGGCGCCAGGAGAGGGCGCGGTCGGCAGCTGCCTCCGACGCCCACCAAGCCGTCCACGCTACAGGTCAAGCAGCAGCTACCCTTCACCAGAATCAGCCACAGCCCCTCGCATGTACGTAGTCCGAGAGGCGAGAGAACTTAACTCGATGTAAAGCATTAGCAGTGCAAGTAATCGAAAATTATTTTCAGTTGTCACTCAGGCACACCGTTAGAGAACCGGTGGAACCTCAACACGACGAGTACGAGTACGGCCGAGAAGTTGAAAGACTGATACACCGAGATTATAGATCTAGAGAGAGGTATATGTCTACGCACTATACTTAGGTGAGTCTCCACAGCTAGTATGTAACGTAATGGGTTGTACGCAGACGCGGGCGAGGCTACGACG